>LBNU01015752.1:12754-22820 GCA_014162995.1 Artemisia annua
CACCAAATCACATCAACTACACATCACATGATAAAAATAGTTAGTTCATTAATCTAGCAAACACAAGTTAATACATCCTAGCAGTTTAAAGGAAAGAAAAGCACAACATAATCATTACAAACATAACATATTGTATGATTGATGAAGACTTGATCTAGATTAAACATGCCAACCGTAGGAGGGTACAAAGTACCCTCTAAGGTCTTGTTGATACACTAGGCTACAGGTTTTTTTTTTGGTTTAACCCTTAATTCTCCACAACATATTTTTAAACTAAAAATCGTTCTATAGTATATAGAGATAATACGGACGCTGAACAGCGTCAGCCAAGCGTTGTGACCCGTCACGCCAATAGAGTTTGTGATGCCTGCCTTGAACGTCTCACGCCGCCTTTTTTTTCCAAGTCGACGCCTCTATGACGCCCACCAAACTAGGCTAAACTCTCTGCCCGCATGAGTACTTCCAGATTCTTCACGGTTCAGTTTGTTCTGACGCGTCACGTTTGAGAGCCGTGTGACGCCGTCACCTTCTGGCACTTTAGGGCTTTTGAGATTTTGTTGTTTTCCGCACTTTTTACTCGAAACGCCTCGCGAAAATGCTTCTTTGTTGATTTCCCTCAAAAGTACCTAAAGAGAAAAGCAAACGCTTTGTGAAATTCCGTCGAATAGCATATACGAATTAGACTCAAACGGAGCCCTAAAAAGTAACATTACGTCTCATCAGCTCCCCGTACTGACTTATTCATATGCAGCTTGAAGGCTTTCGCGTAGTCTTTTACACTAGAGACTATGACGCGAATTTTTTTAAGATTTAAACAAGTTTCCGTATTGACATTTATATCAATGCGTGCTTATATCGGCTAAGCATCGCGGTCAATTATTTGAGAATTTCAAAATGCGGAGGAGACGAGAACTTGATAGTGTTTATTTAGAAGTTAGATGCATACGTTGGATATTTGGTTCTCTTTAAAGCCATCAAACGTACGTGTGGCCTTTAGTTCCCATTAGCTTGTTTCACCCCATATCTTGTGTAAAAATAATTAAAGATGTCTCGGTTTTGACGAAATTTAGTTCTTTATCTTCTTAAGAGAATCTTTGCTTGAAAAATTGGGTACACATCAAGGATACACGCCATTGTCTTGTATTGTATTGTATTTCGATATATTGAGTTGTACGTATGTGGTTTCGGAGATACCCTTTAAAGCCCGGTATTCATTAGAGCTAAGGTGCTTTGAGACTTCGGATTGAGATTGGACCTTGGATCCTACTTCTAACCTAATAAGTTGGCGGTAGGTCTTGGATTGAAACCGTGAAGGTTCGGAGTTGAGAAGTTACTAAGGCAAGAAAAAGAAAGAAAAAAATAAAAAAAAAAGTACCAAGAAAAGTAAAAAAAAAAATGAAAAAGTAAAAAAATCAAAAGAAAGAATAAGGATCGATGTTGAGATTTATGGATTATGTGCTTAAGTGTTAAGACTAAAGTTGGTCGCGCGTGAGGTGCATGCGAATGATCCTAGATCGGGCGCATGAGGTGCACGTGAAATGTACTCGCCAACTTATGTCTATTTTGATGTATTCCAAAGTCTGTATGTATCCAATATCCTTGATGTGGACCTCATTTTTCGAGCAAACCTTCTTAAGAGAAGATCGATAACTACTTAGCGTTAGGATTCTTGGTATCCTTATCGGACTAATTCATATTGGAACGAGAAAATATGAAGCAATTCATTTCTCAACTTAATTTAAAAAATTCTAGATACACTAAGATATGGGAGCTAGGGGTTTTTACACAAGTAACTACGATGAGTAGTTTTGGCATAACCAAACCACCTTGAATTTTTAATTGTAGTTATTAATTGTAGTTTTGTAGTCACCCATCTTGTACATATTGATTTCACGAGTATCTTTTGGCGCTATAATTGATGTGAGTATTTTTGAGTATATTTATTCTAAAGAAATATTCGTGAGAATATTCCTCGGGTCGTTTCCCAACGAAGGTTGACGGCGAGTTTGACGAATCGAGTGTGCTCGTGTGAAGTGAATGTGAGTATATATTTGATTGGTTTTGTGAATCAAGCTACGAATGATATGAAGTAATGATAAAAGTAAACTATAAATGCAATATGTACAAGCATGTAAAGCACGTAAATCAATTAACGCAAAAACGTAAAAACGTAAATGTAAACGTGTAATTAAAACGTGAAACTAATGAAAAACGACTCCTAAAAATTCAAACAAAATTTCTAAAAATTCTAAATAATTAAAAATAATTTTGAGAAAAAGAATTATATTTTTCTGATTTTTTATTTATTTATTATGAATTAAAAACTATTTTTAACTATTTAAAATGATTAAAAAGTATAATAAATGGAAAAATGATCTAAAAAATGCAAATCTATTTTTGAAAAATCTTATAAATCTAAAAAATATTTTTAAAAGAAATATGAAAATTATTTTTGTATTTTTTTTTGATTTATTATGAATTAAAAATGATTTAAAACTAGGAAAATAGAAAAGAAATAGTAAAACAATTGAGAAAAATCTGAAATTTATATAGAAATTCTAAAATATTATTCTAAAAATACTGTAGAAAAAACTTTTTGAAAAATAAGCTCAGAAGTGCTTATTGGCTTATCAACTGCTTATGACAAGTGCTTATTAATAAGCACTTGCAACAAAACTTTGTAAAACTGACTCAGAATGTTCAAAGTACTAAACTAAACTCTATTTAGCAGAATTCAGACCAAAATTTCATTCAGAATACTCAAATAGATCAATAGCAGATTCTCAATAAGCACTAGAATAAGCAATAGCAAAACAGAATAAGCAAGATGCTAAGAAACAATGAAGTACACTAAAACTAACTCAAAAATACTCAAATACAACAATCAAGCTCAGAATTCAAGTCAAACAGATCAATAGCAGTCCTAATAAAACTCAGCTAACAAGCACTAAACACCTAACTTCTAGGCTAAAATAAGCATTCCTAATAAGTTCTATAGTGGAATAATATAGGGGCAAAAGATAGCTAGCAGTGCTGATATCATAAAATTCCTAAAAGCCCTAACACAAATCACTGATTGCTAGTTCAATTTAGGACCAGATCAGACGTTCAATAGGATACCAAAACTGCTACAATTGACTTTTTCATGTGCAACTAACTTTGACTAATCTGAGTTTCAACAGCTCGAATCTCTTACTAGGTGTAAAAATGAACATGTTTAAGCATGAAATTCAACAAACACAATCGTAAAATGTACCAACTAAACGAGCTCAGCAAATTCAGTTTATAAAAAGCAAACAAAAATGAGATTTGAAATCCATTTTTGACTTTTACTTAATAAACTACCTATTTTATGTTTTAACTATCCTATTCTATACTAATGCAAGCTAGCCAAGCAGAAACCTCAACTAAGAAACCACAACAACACCTAAACAAAAGCAGATCCAAACACCCTTGTAACTGTCCTAAAACTCTACAACTCACAGATTTAAACCATTATTCATCTCAACAGTGATCAATCTACATTCAACAACAATTTTTAAAGTCCAAATTATCAGCAAACCACAACAGATAGCAGCNCTCGAATCTCTTACTAGGTGTAAAAATGAACATGTTTAAGCATGAAATTCAACAAACACAATCGTAAAATGTACCAACTAAACGAGCTCAGCAAATTCAGTTTATAAAAAGCAAACAAAAATGAGATTTGAAATCCATTTTTGACTTTTACTTAATAAACTACCTATTTTATGTTTTAACTATCCTATTCTATACTAATGCAAGCTAGCCAAGCAGAAACCTCAACTAAGAAACCACAACAACACCTAAACAAAAGCAGATCCAAACACCCTTGTAACTGTCCTAAAACTCTACAACTCACAGATTTAAACCATTATTCATCTCAACAGTGATCAATCTACATTCAACAACAATTTTTAAAGTCCAAATTATCAGCAAACCACAACAGATAGCAACAAAAACTCAGTACCACTAATCAAGCTATTACACTCAGTATCAAACTATCAATTTATGAGAAATGACAAAACAGGTAACGATAAGGCAACAACTAATCACAAAAGCTCAATTATGCATTTAACAAACTTATAGAACAGTAAAAACTCATCCTAACAGATCTATATTAGAAATTTCAAAAGATGCAATAAAAACTTGAAAAATGTAATCAAGGAACTTACAAGCTTGAACCCCTAACTGACATAGGGTGAATTCTGACCCAAGCCTATCTTTAGATAGGCTCAAAAAAATACCAGTAACCATGAATCTAACATCTAAATACCCAGAACTATCATCACCATCATTGAGTTGACTTTCGTTGACCAAATTTCCATAACCAATTCAGAACAGTAGTAGAATTATAGAACTCACTACAAGCTATTATCTAGCTTGAATGAGTTTATGAGAAAAGTAAACTAAAGCTTGTAACAGATTTATATCAGTAGATTGCTTGAAAATTAAATGACAAGGATATTAAATGAAAACTCAAATTTATTGAAAACTTAAGTGAGTATAGAATTTGAAAGCTGAAAATACAGTTTGTTAAAGCTAAAATTACATTAATTCTACTGAACTACCACTATATTACCCCTAATCCTACTCCTAGTGACTAACTATCTAACCAACTAAAGTGAGGAGTGAAGGTTAGCTTATATAGCTCAGCTCAGGGAGCGTCCTTGGAAGAGTCTAGAACAAGCATCTTCATTAGAATATTCCTTTTGATCCCTTCTGACAATCCATGACCAATCAGAGCTCTTGAATCCAACTTATGACGCGTCCCAGCCAATTAGAATAGTCCACGTGTCATTCCTTTTGTGTCAGTGTTGTCAGTGAGTGGGGAATTGACCCTTAAGCCCTTAATTGTGGTAATAATTGAGTACGAGTATATTAGGGTTCATGTCAAACAGTGAAACTGGGTAAAAGAGGGGAATTGGGGCGGGAATAGGTAAAAGTATTTTTTTTATTAAAGTTTGACTTTGGGTCGGGTTTTGTTGACCTCCAGGATAAATAACGGTGTGGGTTTAAGTAGCAGGCCGGGTGTGAGTGTGTTGGGCCTTTGGTATTTATGGGTTAGTGAGATTGGGTTGTAAATAGAGTTGGACCAGATTAGTATTATAAATGGGATTAGGTCTAAGTAAAAATTTAAGGTTTAAGGACTAATGCTGCCACTTCTGATTTCAAGGGACCATTTCTGTAATTTCAGTAAACTTGATCCAAGGGTTATTTGTGTCACTTTGATGAATCTTCAAGGACTAATCTTGATACTTTGAGCATAATTGTGATCAATTGCTTCCCCGGCTCCAACTATTAAACACTTTTCCCATCTCGTAGTGAAGTGTGAAGTGTGATCAATTTTTGTATTTCTTTGGAATATTCGGAATTATAAACCATTCCGAATCACAACAAAAGATAATCGTGAAATCAATTGTTACCCGATTAGCCCATAAAGCGAAAAGGTTTCATTTGACGTGGCGGTTAACAAAAAGAAAATAAAGAAGATTGTTTTCCAATATCTAAAAAAGCCAAAAATAATTCCCAACCAAAAATACAAAAAGATTTTCTTTTTCAAATTCATTTTTCTTTTTACTTTGGTTTCTTTTTAATGTATGTTTACACGTTCTCGGTCGAGATTAATCGATAATTCTCCGACCATACCAACTCAACAATATCGTAGACGTCGTAGAAGAGCTAACGTACTCGAGATACGTACTCTTGTTGAATCACCCATCGTCGAGATGGCCGATCAACGTACGATGCAAGAGTTGCTCCAATGTCCCACCGAGGGATACGGAGATGCAATTGTTTTACCACCGATACTTTCCGAAAATTTTGAACTAAAAACCGGTTTGATTCAACTTGTCACGTCAAACCAATTTCACGGTTTTGAGAGGGACGATCCTCATGCACACATCCATTGGTTTAATAAGTTAACTTCGACCATGAAATTTAAGGATGTCCCTCATGATGCTATTAAGTTGATGTTATTCCCATTTTCACTCAAGGGGGCAGCCCGGATTTGGCTCGAAAAAGAACCCCCTCGATCAATCAATACATGGCAAGAATTAGTCTCAAAATTCATTAATCATTTCTTTCCTCCGTCTAAAACGACCAATCTTAAGAATGATATAACCAATTTCCAACAACGTTTTGATGAGAGCTTTGGTGAGGCATGGGAACGTTTTAAGGATCTTCTTCGAAAATGTCCTCACCACGGTTTCTCCGAGTTGCACCAAATCGACACGTTTTATAACGCTTTGACTCAAAACGATCAAGATTCTTTAAACGCAGCCGCCGGTGGCAATATCTTGAATCGTACACCAAGGGATATTCTAACGATCATCGAGAACAAATCTAAGGTTCCGACTTCTCGTAACAAACCGAATGTTTCGAGAGTGACTTGTTCTACCCCTCCTTCTTCGTCGNAATATCGTAGACGTCGTAGAAGAGCTAACGTACCCGAGATACGTACTCTTGTTGAATCACCCATCGTCGAGATGGCCGATCAACGTACGATGCAAGAGTTGCTCCAATGTCCCACCGAGGGATACAAAGATGCAATTGTTTTACCACCGATACTTTCCGAAAATTTTGAACTAAAAACCGGTTTGATTCAACTTGTCACGTCAAACCAATTTCACGGTTTTGAGAGGGACGATCCTCATGCACACATCCATTGGTTTAATAAGTTAACTTCGACCATGAAATTTAAGGATGTCCCTCATGATGCTATTAAGTTGATGTTATTCCCATTTTCACTCGAGGGGGCAGCCCGGATTTGGCTCGAAAAAGAACCCCCTCGATCAATCAATACATGGCAAGAATTAGTCTCGAAATTCATTAATCATTTCTTTCCTACGTCTAAAACGACCAATCTTAAGAATGATATAACCAATTTCCAACAACGTTTTGATGAGAGCTTTGGTGAGGCATGGGAACGTTTTAAGGATCTTATTCGAAAATGTCCTCACCACGGTTTCTCCGAGTTGCACCAAATCGACACGTTTTATAACGCTTTGACTCAAAACGATCAAGATTCTTTAAACGCAGCCGCCGGTGGCAATATCTTGAATCGTACACCAAGGGATATTCTAACGATCATCGAGAACAAATCTAAGGTTCCGACTTCTCGTAACAAACCGAATGTTTCGAGAGTGACTTGTTCTACCCCTCCTTCTTCGTCGGTCCAATCATCGGAATTGGCCGAACTTACCGATGCTATTCGTTGTATGATGAAAGAGTTTATGTCTCAGAACCAGAAACCCGAGCCCGTTAAAGCCGTTATCGAACAATGTGTGATTTGCAGTGGACCCCATCCTTATTATGAGTGTCAAGCCACCGATGGCCAAGTTCACCATGCTAACGTTGCAGCTGCAAACTACACTCAAAATCAAGGTTTTCGTCCTCAAAACAACCAAATGGGGCCACCCGGTTTTCCACCCATGCAAACTCATCAAAGCCGTTATCCTCAAAACAACCAAGGTTATCAAAACCAAGGTTACAATCAAAACCGTGGAAACAATTTCAATCAATCTCAAATCCCTCCACCACAAACAAGTTCAACCCTCTCCCGAGCTTTCGAATTATATAAAAACAAATGATGTCAACATGCGAGCTATGCAAAACCAAATCAACAACTTGAGGGTTGAGCTAAAAAGGGAGATCGACACAACTATGAATCGTCAGAAAAATGAGCTTAAGCAAATGATGAGTAGTTTTATTCAAATGAATCAACCGTCAACGTCTAATTCTCTTTCGAGTAATACTATTCCTAACCCGAGGAGTGATTTGAAAGCAATCACGACTCGAAGTGGTGTTGCATACGATGGACCCACGGTTCCGACTACCTCGTCTTCTCTTCCTCCTAAGGTAGTCGACCGTGAGACCGAGGTGACAAAGGATCCGGTAATTCCTACTAATAACGGAAGAACCGAAAACGTCCAACCTCCGGTTGTCCAACCGTCAAAAGAAAAAGAAGTTGAGCCCGAAGATGTTTCCAAAGATAAGACTCCAAAAGTTGACCCAAAACGTCAATTCCTTATCCTTCTCGACTCAATGATCATAAGCTCCGTGAAAAAGCAAACCATCAAATGGAAAAATTCTATCAAATTTTCAAAGATCTTTCTTTTGACATAAGCTTTGCGGATGCTATCCTTTTGATGCCAAAATTTGCGTCGACGATCAAGAATTTGGTGAATAACAAAGAGAAGTTGCATGAATTAGCCAAAACGCTTTTGAACGAACATTGCTCGGCGGTTATCCTCAAAAAGCTTCCCGAAAAGCTTGGAGACCCCGGAAAATTTTTGATACCTTGTGCTTTTCCGGGCATGGTTGAATGCTTCGCCTTGGCCGATCTCGGTGCTAGCATCAACCTTATGCCGTTATCCGTATGGAAGAAGCTTTCTCTTCCCGAGCTCACCCCGACTTGCATGACTCTTGAGCTCGCGGATCGTACTACTTCTCGACCCCTCGGTATAGCCGAAGATGTTTTTGTAAAAGTGGGAAAGTTTCATTTCCCAGCTGACTTTGTGATTGTTGATTTTGATGCCGATCCACGGGTTCCTCTCATTCTCGGTAGAGGATTCCTAAATACCGGTCGTGCTTTGATTGATGTTTATAACGAAGAAATCACGTTACGAGTTGGAAGTGAAGCCGTGACTTTTAATTTGAATCAAACGTCGAGATACTCCTCCAACTACGATGCTGAATCGCTTAACCGTATCGATGTTATTGATGTTGCTACGGAGGAGTATGCTCAAGAGTTTCTCGGTTTTCCAAATAATGCTTCGAGTGGCAATCCCACTCCTTCTTCTGAGCCTATAATTGCCGATTCTTCCCCTTCCCTCACTCCGTTCGAGGGAAGTGATTTTACTTTGGAAGAAATCGAAACTTGTCTATCAAATGAGTCAATATCATCGGAAATTGATCATTCCGAGATCGATATTAAAGAAGATATTCATTTAATTGAGGAAATGCTTAATAAGGATCCGACTCCTTTTCCTCCGGTGGAAATTCACGTTGAAGAAATCAAAGAAGTTGAGCCGTCTAACGAAAAACCTCCTGAGCCCGAGCTCAAGGACTTACCTCCTCATCTTGAGTATGCTTTCTTAGAAGGAACAAATAAATTTCCCGTTATCATTTCAAAACACCTTAAAGATGAGGAGAAGACCCGTCTCATTGATGTTCTTAAGAAGCATAAGAGTGCCATCGCTTGGCAAATTTCCGACATAAAGGGCATAGACCCTCGTTTTTGCACTCATAAGATTTTGCTTGAAGATAACTTCAAACCCGTGATCCAACAACAACGACGGGTTAACCCAAAAATTCATGAAGTCATTAAAAAAGAAGTTATCAAACTCCTCGACGCTGGGATGATTTACCCCATTTCCGATAGTCCGTGGGTTAGCCCGGTCCATTGTGTTCCGAAGAAAGGTGGCATTACCGTTGTTAAGAACGAGGATAATGAGTTAATTCCCACACGTCTCGTCACCGGATGGAGAGTGTGTATCGACTACCGCAAACTTAATGATGCTACTCGTAAAGACCATTTCCCGCTTCCTTTTATGGATCAAATGCTCGAACGTCTTGCGGGAAATGAGTTCTATTGTTTTCTTGATGGATTTTCCGGTTACTTCCAAATCCCGATTGATCCCCAGGATCAAGAAAAGACCACTTTTACTTGCCCTTATGGAACGTTTGCTTATCGACGTATGCCCTTTGGCTTATGCAATGCTCCGGGCACGTTCTAAAGGTGCATGATGGCCATCTTTCATGATTTGATCGAGAAAACGATGGAGGTCTTTATGGATGACTATTCGGTATATGGTGATTCCTTTACGTCTTGTCTCTCCCATTTAGAACAAATGCTCCAACGGTGTGAAGACACTAACTTGGTTCTAAATTGGGAGAAGTGTCACTTTATGGTTAAAGAGGGTATAGTCCTCAGCCATAAGATTTCTAAGGCCGGGATTGAGGTTGATAGGGCTAAAGTCGATGTGATCGCAAAGCTACCTCATCCCACGACCGTCAAGGGAATTCGAAGTTTCCTCGGTCATGC
>LBNU01015752.1:27033-50752 GCA_014162995.1 Artemisia annua
CTGCAGTATCCAAGACACTACGATGAGAGGTCCGGCTAGCTATTTATTTTCTCCCCGTGCCTTATTTTGAGTTAAAGCGAAACGACCTAAATCTTGTAATTACTTTTAAGCTACGCATTAAATGACTTCTAACTTTGTTTTTCAATTGGGAATAAACCATTTGCCCTTGAGCGACAAGCAAATCCAAGTGTAAGGGGTATTTGCATGAGGCACGAAAAGATTGTTACGTTTTTAGGGGTCATTTTGAGTCCTAATTCGTCCATGCATATTGGGATCGGGATTTCAGCCCCAAAGTCGTGTTCTTTTCCATTTTAGGTACTTTTGAGAAGAAAAATCACAAAAGAAGCATTTTCGGGCGTTTTCGGAGTTGAAACAGTGGGAAAACAACAAACATCTCAAAAGAACCCTAAAGGATCACAGAAAGGTGACGCCGGTCGATCACTCTTTACAAGGTCGATGACGTCAGGGACAAGCTGAAGAGTGAAGAATGAAAAATACTCGTGGACCGGCCGCCAGGAGAGTCTGTTAGGGTGCAAAAATGGTGCACGCCGTCAACTAGGGCCGTCAAATCTGGAAACAAGGAAACCATGGACCACCGTCAAGGGCAAGTCCAATCAAGAAACCCTAATCGCCGCACGGCTGACGACGTCACCTATCTGCGGCTGACGCCGTCAGCCCGCGGTTTTCCGCTATAGTACTACTAGAACGTTTCTCTTTATTTTTAAGAGGAATTTTTGGCGAGGACCATGTTTGGCCAGTGCCGGAGCAACTTTAGGTTCAAACCCTTAGTAACGGTATTACAGACCTTTTTAGAGGGCTATTCCTAACCCCTCTAACTTGCATGGTTTAATCCCAAGATAAGCTCTTTAATTCATACAACTGCATGTCTCCATCGTGTTTGCCTGATTTTGACTGCTTGCTGCCTTGTCCTTTCTTGTCACACATGCATAGGGGCTAATTTACCTTGTGCTTTTTGCTAGAATTCTAATGAAACCGTAACCCTATGTGATTATCATGTTGCATGTGTATGGTTGTGATTGTGTTTGGGCTGAATGTTTCATCTACGTTTCTAGACTAGAAGAAAACTGCCCGCTTAATCTCCTATACGGCCTAACCAAGCCCTTGAACGTCTTTAGAAACCGGCTGGAATCGTATGGTGCGTTATCGATTTTCAAGGGTAGTATTTCATTGGCATAGCGGTTCTGCTATCGGTAAGGCCTCATGATAGGCATGGGCTTGACGTATCCTCATTAGGAGTGAGGGGTAGGAATCTTCATAGAGTCTAGGGAACTTGACACACCTCCCTACGACCTTGGCTTAGGAATACCACCCGTCCATCCACTGCAAACTCAAACATACTTAATTTACGACTGCGTACCAAAGCGATTTAGTTTTAGCGCGGAGTTTAATGCAAATCCTCAAGCTACAACACTACTTCTCCCACCACTGGATCTTTCTCAAAAAAACCCAAAAATACAAAATATACGAGTAGTTATAAAAGTACGATAACTTGCGGGTTTAGTTGGAGCTAGCAGACTAATTCCGCCCCTCTCCTCCGCAAAACCAGAGACTTTTACCCCTGCGCTTTCATAAAATATAAAAAATACAAAAAGAATCTTCCTCCACCCTTAGACCTAGGATTTAGGGAGTAAGCCTTCTATCCTAACGACACACTAGTTCCGCTGCCCGACCCGCGCGGGCGGCGAGCAGACGATCAACTCCGCTACTTGCCACTACACTATGCACTATACTACATCGGTCAGGTACACTGCCTGGTGGGGATTGCAAGCTTCTCGAGATCCCTCGAGAGGTAAAACGTAGTGCGTGTTGCAATCCACGCGCATCACATACGGAAACAAATAAAACATAAAAACAAACAAAACAAAGATAGGCATGAGGTGCCTCCCACGAAGCGCTTTTCTTTATTAAAGAGTCTTGTAGCTAGACTCGAGGCCTTGCCTCGTTACGTGACTCCATCGTCGAGTTCGTCGTCGAGGTCATCTGCTGATCCCTCGTCAGTATCACTCTCATAGTGAAGGTATTTTGGGTCCTCGAATTAAAGGGGGTTGGTTTGATACTTGGAGCCAAGTTTATGAGCATCCTTGAAGAACCCACTTGCTAAGTCGGACGTGTTCTCGCATCCCCTTCTCACGTCATCGTCACACAATACGAGTTGAGAACCTAGCTTATCGAGCCCTTCACAATCTATTTCCCTAAACTCTCTCGCTTTGTATGGTGTTTGGTACGACACTTTCCTAACTCCGTCGGTAAAGGTCATGACCCCATTTCGTTCATCCACAACTAAGCTCGCGGTATTGCAGAAAGGTGTCCCGAGGACGACTTGCGCTAGCCTTGGATCGATGTATTCCTTGATATTATCGACGATCGTGAAGCTCGTAGTGAACATCATGTTTCCCACCAATACTTGTACATCGTCATCGATGCCGACATCGTCCTTCCCCTTATAGATCATCCCCCATTTACAAATGTTGTTATAATGAAACAAAGACATCACATTTTTGGGTAAACATGTATCAATGTAAACATTATAGAAATATCTAGGGCCAATCATGCAAGGTATTTTGAGGTTATTTGGGTCACGCCTTTTTATTCTGCCTGGCCTTCTGCCTTGCAGCCCCCACATGCTGCCCATAGCTGATGGTTGATACTCATACACTTCTTCCCGTCCAATCCTAAAAATTACCCTCCTGACACCATCAGTGAATAATGCGCTGCCATCATCCTCATTGAGTATCACTCTTGTTATTTCCACGAATGGTCTCCCTAAGACTAGGTTAGTTAAGGCGGGGCCAGTGATTGCGCTTATATCATTGAATACGGTCAACTCGATGTCAAAGATAAACCTCCCTATCTCAATTGGCGCCTTTTTTATTGTTCCGACCATATTGAGCCCTTCGTAGGTAACTTGTTGAGGAAACGCTTCGTTGTAAAGAGAAAGGGATATCGCATTTATCGGGAAGTCAGGATTTATGCAAGCATTTCCTATGAACTTTTTCCTAGTAGTACAGGATATCTCGAAGGTCTTAGGAGTATCATCTTCCATTTCCTCCTCGAGCTCTTCTGGTGTCTTAGCTGTGTCCTTTTCGAGCTCCTCTCTAGGATCTTTGCTCGGTGAGCTCAAGGGCTTCGCTGGTGCTTAATCTTCCCCCTTCAACTCATCCTCTTCCTTTAGAATTCCAGAGGTCGTCGATTTAGTTCCCAGCTCATTGGGTTCCTCTTTTGCCACTTCATCATCGTTGGCCTTTTCTTCCAGGGTTGACTGACTGTCGTCGGTTGGGTTGGGTTTGGATGTAATAGTGACAGTATTGACAAAGTGGACAGGGCCAGAGGGCGAGTGACCCGTTGTTGTCTTATTTCTAGGTGAACTAGATTTGAAAAGCTTGCTGGGATGCTTGATTTTAACGGGGGGGTAGGTCTGGCTACTAGGTGGGGCCGCTGAAATCGACTTGACCTCTTCAATCGGAGTGGTAGCGAATTGAGCGTGAGCAACTTTCAGGAGGTTGTCAATTTTATTGTTCATCTCTACTTGTTGTTGTCTAAACTGAGCTTCAAGTTTAGACAATTTAGCTTCTTGAGATGACATGAAATTACGCACCACTTCTTCTTGATATTGGAGAGTTGAGTGGTGAGGTTGAGCGAATGGCTGCGGGTCACCGAAAGATACGCTGCGAGTTTGGCTCCAGCTGAAATTGGGTTTGTCCTTCCATGCCTCATAAGCTTCTCTGAAGTTCCGAGGTCCATGTCTTGGAGTTGCCCACCTTTCGCCGGACTCTCCATTTTGGGAGGACACGTAGTCTACGAAAGCTCGCGTGAGGGTTCTTGTGTGTTCTTGACTAGAGGGTTTAGGAGGTTCGTAGGATTTCATGAGATGTTCGACTTGACCCTCAAGTTCCGTGATCCTACGGTCGGAAGTGCTCGAGTTGTTCGAAGGCAAGGATATTGCCTTGACCGTTTTGTTCAAATCACGGGGATCGTTCCAACTTTCGTTGTCATAGAGAGCAAGATCTTCTATGAGTTCCCATGATTCCTCCGCACTTTTATCACGTAGCTTACCACCGGCCGCTTGGTCAATGGTTCGCTTTGTGGAGGGGTTGATGTGGTCATAGAATATTTGGACTTGGAGCCAAAGTTCTATGCCGTGGTGAGGGACTTTGTGAAGTAGGTCTTTGAATCGGCTCCATGCCTCATAAAGGGTTTCGCCTTGATGTTGTTGGAACATCAAGATGTCGCTCCTAAGTTTGCTAGTTCTCCCCGGTGGGAAAAATTGGGCAAGGAAGAGGGTGGTTAGGTCGTCCCAAGTGGTGATGGATCCTGCGGGTAAGCGCTCAAGCCATTGACTAGCTTGGTCACGTAGAGAGAATTGGAATAGGCGTAGTCGGGTGGCCTCTCGGGTGTCAACACTAAGGTCTATAGAATCTACGATTTTGAGGAAGTCCTTAAGGTGTTGATTTGGGTCTTCGGAACGAAGCCCATGGAATGCGCATCCGCTTTGCACCAACCGGATGGTGTCGGATCTCAAGGGTGTCACATTGGCTCCTTGGTTGAGCTCAATGGTGTTTCGATAGCCTTGATGGCTAGGTCGGGAGTACTCTCCTAAAGTGCGGGCTCTAGGAGGTGGGTTGGGAAAGTTTTGGTTGTTTGGGTCGAGAAGATTACCACCTTCCATGATGTCGGATGGTAATGGTTACGAACAAAAACACGAAGAAAAAGATAGACTAAAGAGATCCTAGAAAAATAAAATAAAATCTCACTAGAAAGGAGTCTAGTGAGTAGACCTAATTAAAAATAAAAATTAACCTAAACAATAACTATTCCCCGGCAGCGGCGCCAAAAACTTGATGCGCGTGGGATTGCTTACGCACTTTGTTTTACCTCTTAAGGGATCTCAAGAGGCTTACAATCCCCACCAGGCAGTGTACCTGACCGATGTAGTATAGTGTAGTGGCAAGTACCGGGGGATTGATCGTTCTCTCACAGGGAATAGTGTTCGTTAGGTTAAAGACTACTCTAATTAAGGTCTAAGGGTGGAGGATGATTATTTTTGTATTTTTATGTTTTTTTGAAAGCAGTAAAATCTCGGTTTTGAAGGAGTGGGCGGAATTAGTTGCTAGTCAACTAACCCAAGTTATCTACTTATGCAATTAAATTAAAGTTTTGAGAAAACAATGGTGGGGAAAGTAGTGTTTACTTAGATTTCATTACTCCCTAACTATCTTTTACCATGTAATTAGTATGTTGAGTTTGCGTGGATGACGGGTGTATTCCTAACAAGTCGTAGGGAGTGCGTTCAATTCCCTAACTCTATAAGCTCCTACCTCACTCTATGACGATACGTCAAGTATCCTATCATAAGCTCACCGATAGCAACCTACGCATGAAATACTACCTTAAAATCGATTAACGCACATACGATTCACGTTTCCTAAGACGTTCAAGCTTGTTACCGTATAGGAGGTTAGCCAGTTTTCTTAAGTCTAACGTAGATGAAACATTCATCCAAATCACAATCACAACATACACATCACATGATAATCAATAGTTAGGTTTCATTAGATCTAAGCAAACACAAGTTAATTTAGCCTAGCATGTTAAAGGAAAGAAAAGCACAAACATAAATCATACAACACATAGACATATTGTATGGATTGAATGAAGACTTATCTTAGATTAAACATGCAAGTTAGAGGGGTAAAAGTACCCTCTAAGGTCTGTGATACACGAGCTAGGGTTTAACCCTTAAGTTCTCCACCAAGTTCCTCTTTTAAAACAATAAAAATCGTCCTATATATATAGATAATACGGGCTGACGGCGTCAGCCCAAGGTGTGACGCCGTCACGCCGACGATTAGGGTTTTGTGATGGCCTTCTTGACGTCGTCACGCCGCCTTGTTCCAGATCTGACGGCCTTCCCTGACGCCGTCACCAAACTAGGCCAAAAACTCTCTGGCCCGTCATGAGTAACTTCCAATTCTTCACTTCAGTTGTTCCTGACGTCGTCACGATGAAGCTTGTGACGCCATCACCTTCTGTGCACTTTTAGGGTCTTTTGAGATTTTGTTGTTTTCCGCACTTTTTCACTCCGAAAACGCCCGAAAATGCTTCTTTTGTGATTTTCTCCTCAAAAGTACCTAAAATGAGAAAAGAAACGACTTTGGGTGAAATCCGATCAAATAATATACGAATTAGGACTCAAACGGACCCCTAAAAACGTAACATTTTTCGTCTCATCAGTGTGACAGTTCTTCTACCCATCTTCCTTTGTGTATGTCTAAACGTGCTTTAATTCCTTCACCCAAACTACGGTTCGCGCGTTCAACCAGACCATTGGTTTGTGGGTGAGTTACTGACGCAAAGTGTTGCGTGATATTCAGTTGTTCGCACCAATCTTTGAACGGATTATCACGGAATTGTTTTCCGTTATCTGAGATATTTTCTCCAGGTAATCCAAAGCGACATACTATGTTATCCCAAACGAATCGCTTAACTTGGTTGCCTGTAATTGTTGCTACTGCTTTCGCTTCAATCCACTTGGTGAATTAATCTATTGCCACAACAGGGAAAGGTCCGGCGATGTCGATACCCCACTTGTAGAATGGCCATGGCGATGTGATGGGTGTTAGCTCATGTTGTGGTCGGCGTGGGATGGGTCTGTGAACTTGGCAGTCTGATTGGCTCTGAACAGTCAACTAAAACTGACCAAGGATTTGGTCAACTAAAGTCAATCAATTGAACCAATACTAAGCCAATGAGTATAGAATATTCCTGGGTCGTTTAAACCCAACGAGGTGTGCAATTGTACAAAAACGGATCTGTGATCGGGTGATTTTGACTAGCAATGGGATAATAGTGATTTAAAACTAAGGAAATATAAAGAAAATGATTCAAATGATTATTATCAACAAGTACGTAAAACCAAATATCCTAGAAACGTTTTAAGACCTAAAAACGTACGTTTACGTTTAAATAAACGTCTACGTACAAAAATAAAAGTGAAAGAAGAGCAGTATTAATCCCTAGGGTATGAAAATTATATTTTTACAAACCTAGTGAAAAAAGAAAATTATTGGAAAAAGAAAATTAAATATTAGACTATTAAATTAATTATTATTAATTAAAAACTAATTTAAAGTATTTAATAATTACCTAAAAATTAAGAAAATGTAAAATAAGCCTAGATAAATGAAATTAAAACCTAGAAAAGTCTAAAATATTATAAAACAATTTTTAAAACTGAAAATATAATTATTACACTATTTATGTATTTAATATTAATTAATTACTATTTAATAATTATTTAAACTATTATTGATTTATTATAAATACTAAATAAACACTAATAAATATGAAACTTTTTCTGTAAATATCCTAGGGTGACAGGAAACTATGAAAATTATAAAAAAGAAAAGTGCTTAATGAAAAAGTGGAAAAATAAGCTAATAAGCTCAAGCTTCTTAAATAGAAGCTATCACTTCTATTATAAATGATGTTTTTGTGTTTTTTATTTTATGGAACTGTTAAACTACTGAAATAAAACAACTTTAATGAAGACAAAAATTTTAGAACTGAAAAATAAGCAAAATAAGAGCTTATGGTAATGACAGATGAGCTTTTTGGCTCAAAGTGATGATCAAAAGCTCAAATAAGCTATTAAACTGGAAACAAAGGGAAAATAATATGAAACTAAGTTAAGTGAACTGGAAATAAGTGAAATGAACAAGGAATTAGCACTGGACAAGCTAAAATAAGCCAATAAGCAAATCCAAGACTCACAGTGAACCAAACAAGTTTGCAGTGAACTTTAAGGGCAATCCAAGCTAATTAGATAAGCTGAAAAGCACAAAATGAACACTGGAATAGCAAGTTGGGCTGGAGGGCTTTCCAAAAAGCTAAAGCTCAAGGGTAGGCACCTACAAATGAGCTTATGAGAAGCTTGTGAAAAAGACTGAGTATACTGAGGACTCAGTACACTCAGCAAAGTGCGACAAACAAAAAGCTTATTGCACCCCTATCAAATAAGCTGCAAAATGGAAAATAAGCACTGAACCTAAGAGTCTTGTGGATTGGCTTCTCAAAGAACCAACTCTCACAAGCTAAGTCCAAAAGATAAGCTTTTTATGAGCTTAAGAAAAGTACTCACCTACACTGATGAGTCACTGTAGGGAGTGAATTTTGAGTGAACAAAAAGCACAAAATAAGCAGTCATAACAAGCATAACATGGAAAAATAAAAGCATGCATACAAAGCTGGCCAGAAGGGCTTCTAAAATCAACAAGTGCTACAAGCTAAATCTAATTAATAAAGATTATGCAAGCTTGTGAAAATGACTTATGAAACTGTGCACAGGGGAACTATTCTAAAAACATGCTAAAACAAGAAGCAAATAAGCACTTAAACTAAAGAGATAAAAATTAAATAAAAATAAACTAATGAAGATTAGCAGCTAAATAACATTATCCTAAAAGCTCAAACCATGAAACTCAGTAATAAGTCCTAGAGAAAATTCTAAAGTTTATTCAAAAACTTTTTTCTAAAAATTTTGACTTTTTGAGTTTGAACCAAAGTTGACTTTCTTGAGTTTTGGATTGATTTTACTCACTGATTATGTTGGATTATGCTATGTAGAGATGAAATTAGGCTAAGTAACCAAGTAATGAACTAATATGGAGATTATGCTTCTAAAAATCCTAACAGAGAGCTGCTAATATGAATCTAATGGTGATTTTGACTATTTAACAAATGAGGCATGTATTTGTTGGTTGAACTGAGTTGTTATAACCTTAAGTGATGTGTTTGAACCAAAGTTAATACCAAATGCACCTTGAATCACAGACTAAACAGCTATGCCAAACAAGCCTTAAACTTCAACTAATCTTGATTTTCAAAGCAATTGACTGGATTAGACCTTAGCACTGATTTTAAACCTTATATTATCATAACATAAGATCAAAGGAGCACAGAACATCAATAATACCAGCATGAAACTCATAAAGCACAACTATGCTACTTTAAATGTTGGTGGATTTTAAGAAACAATAAATTTTAAAGAACAAGTAAACTACTTTAAGCAATAATAATACTAACACCTAACAATTAAACACAATTACACTGAAATTAACACTAATCAATAAGTTCTACAGTGAAATGCTAAAACTTGAGATTTTGCTTACAAATGATTACCAGCTGAAAAACCAAGAACCAAGGCCAAGTAACACACCTATAGGCTTACCACTAAGCCACTAACCCACTGCCATCCTTTATAAACAGTGCTCCAGCTTTGATCTTCTTCTTCCTTGAATTTTTTATTTTTCACCTATTTAATTCTATATTTTTTATTTTTTGTTTTTGATCTGATTTTAAGGTTTCTAATAGCCTTTATAAGCTATATAAGGAGCTTATATTAGCCTAAGAGTCCAGAACAAGCACTGATAACAACATTAAGCAAAAATGAGAATTTTGAGTAAAAATGGCACAAACTGAATACTGAATTGAAACTTGAATTAGATGCTTAGAAAAGTTTTACAATACACTGAATTAGCTAAATTTAACACTAGAAAGCTTAAAGATACAATGGAAACTGAAAAATTACACTATTCGACACTACTTAGCTAAAAGTAAAACTACTCTTGCTCCACAAGCCTTCTCTTTCCTTTTATAAGGGTCTTCTAGGGTTTGTGGAAGACTCTGAGCATATCCCACCACTTATCTGAGCCGTTGGATGCTTGAAACTCAATCTCCACCTTTAAACGATTTTGGCGCCATTTTTCTTATATAAACGTTGGGAGCAGTTTTAGTGGTTTAGGTGAAGCATTTATTGCTGGGGAAGGGTGGGTGAGAAAATAAGGTGGCTATGGAGGTGGGGGTGGCCAAGTGGAGGAGGGGAAGGTACCCTGGTTTTGTGGGGAGATGTTGGAGGGAAGGTGGGTCAAAGATGGGGGGTTTGACTGAGGGGTTATAAAAACGGGGAAGGTTATAATTTTGTTTTGGGCCGGGTAATAAAAAGGGAGGGGTGTTGGGCCTTGCTTATGTTGGGCTTGGATTTGTTTTGGGTTTATTAAACAAAGAAGGGTCCGTTTGGTTTGGGATATAACAAGGACCAATTATGCAATTTCACCAAACATGAGGGACTGAAAACGTAATTTTTCCAAATTGCTCAAAAGGACCAATCATGCCAATATTCAATAATATAAGGACCATTTTTGAATTTTCCACTTTTAAATACCCAAGGACCATTTTTGCAATTTACCAAAAGTTCAGGGACCTTTTCTGCCATTCACCCAAAAATTCATTCAAGGACCAATTTTGACAACTTAAAATACTTCAGGGACCTTGAATGATAAAACTCCACAATTTTGGATTCTAGGGACTAGTTTTGCCAATCTTTGAAAGTTAGGGGACTGAAACTGCCAATTATGAAAACTATGTTCGTTTTTCATTTGTTTTTAAACATTTTGCATTTGAGACGTATAAAACACGATCCTTGGATATTTTCTGCATTTTGATGCGTTTTTGAGTGTTTTCAAATGTTTTTGCAGTTCAGATTGACCAAAAATGATGAGTGTTTGAGCACTCATCACAGTCACTGCACTTTCGTACCAAATCCTGCGCATCACGGTGCATAGTGGGCCAGTAGTATCCTGACCTGAGGGCTCGCGCCACGACGGACCATGGTCCTGAATGCATACTGCATGATCCGGCGTGGATCTCTCGAAGTACGTAATCCGCTTGGAGAGGTCCAACGCACCTAAGCCATGGTTGCAAGAATGAGCGCCTGTATAAGACGCCATCTCTAAGCTCGAATCGTTGCGCCGTGCGCCGTATTCCTCGAGCTTCCTTCTGTTCTTGGGGTAGTATGCCCTTGCTGATAAAGTCCACGATAGGGGTCATCCATGTAGGGCCTTCTTCTTCTATCACCGTGGATATTTCCATCTCGGAGATGGATTTGTCTTTTAGAATTTCCACCAATACCTGTTTTGACAGATGAGCAAAACTTGTAGACGCAATCTTGCTCAGCGCGTCTGCTTTCTTGTTCTCCCCTCTAGGGACTTGTTTAATTGTAAATCTGTCGAATCCTTGGATTAAGTATTTTGTTTTTTCGAGGTATTGGATCATGTTCTCTTCTTTAGCCTCGTATTCTCCTAACACCTGGTTGGCCACCAATCGGGAGTCTACGTTTGCCTCTAGGTTGCGTACACCCATTCTTGATGCGATGCGTAGTCCAGCGATTAGGGCTTCGTACTCTGCCTCGTTGTTCGTGGCAGTGAATTCAAAGCACAGGGCATATGTGAATTCCATTCCCTCTGGGTTGGTAAGGATAAGGCCCGCGCCTAAATCATCTACACATGAAGATCCATCCGTGAAAAGGATCCATGGTTCTTGCAGTTCAACCTTGGGGTGTTGAGGTATGTCATCGGTGTCTGGCTTTTAGATGATGAAGTACGCAAGTATCTGACCTTGACTGCGGTGCGTGGTCTATAGGAGATATTGTGCTCTCCTAGCAATACGCTCCACTTCTTCAATCGCCCAGAAGCATCGGGCTTGGAGATAACTTGCTTGATAGGTTGATCTGTGATCACTACTATGGGGTGCGCTTGAAAGTACCTGCGCAGTCTTTTGGCTGCAAACACTAGTGCCAGTACCAGCTTTTCCATCGGGCTATAGTTGATCTCCGTTTTCTTAAGCGCTTTGCTTACGAAGTACACAGGTGTTTGTATTGAATTTCTATCCGTCAACAGCACTGCGCTTACTGCCCCATGAGTTGCGGACAAGTACATTATCAACTCTTCCCCTGGTCGGGGTGCTGATGTGTCTCGCGACTACTAGTTTTAAATTTATAACACGAATTACCGGGTAAAGCTAAGAACACACGGGCAAGTATGACCCTTTCGTATGTAGTTAGTTTTAGTTGGTAAGCCGAGGTCGTTCACTAGGATTTGGGTGTTTTCAATTGTGAAGAATCTATGTAACAATAAGCAATAAAATGGTGGTAATTGGTTGTCACGTTCCAAAATACCATATAATCAACAAGTAATACGAAAATGATGATTATGTGAATTCAATAAGATTAAAAACTACACTTGCTTAGATTAGTTTACTATCCTTGATAAGCATGATTGTGATAACTCTTCTTAACATGTTGGTTATAATAATTAGTTGGTGTTCTAATCTATTGTTCTTACAAGTTAAACCTTGGCCAAGATCTTAGTTTATAAAAACAAGCATTAAGTGTAAACCAATCAATTCAAGATCAATCCAAGGTTCATAAGGTATGGTGACTATCTTAAACACAAGAACAAGCTCTTATTATAAATCAAATACTCTTAGAAAATGGTCAATACAAAAGGTAACCCATTCATGGACAAAAAAGTTACAATTGCTCATAAACATCTACACTTTTGTCCAACTAGAGGTTTACAAACAATCCGATTTGATGTTATAAAAGCATTCTCATTACAATCATACTTCTTGTTTCTTTGTTTAGTCAAGAATAATTATGGTGAAAAACAATCATTCATAGACAAATGATTATAACTAGTTGAATAATAACAAATCTTTCGACCCTTGAAACTATTATCAATTAGTTACACTTGACTCAACAAATGTCACTATGAAACTTAAGGTACAATTAGTTCTTAGGATTGACTTGAAATTGAATTAAAACATGTTATCACAATCATAAGAAAACCATTAAATAATAAACATCATCTAAGCAAGTGCACAAAGGCACTTAGCAACTCATAGCAAACATGAACATAAACTCAGAATTTTGAACATTAGAAATCATAATTAAAAGTCTTACAATGATTGAAATAAATTTACAAATGATGAAGTAATGATGCCTCAAGTATTGGTGATGACTTCTTGATGTTTTGACCTCCAAATGATGACTTCTTGGACCTCCAAAGTTTCCTGGGATTTTATGGACGAATTTCGGTATTGAGAGGGAGTATTGGTGGTAGGAGAGGTGTTCTTTCAAGTTGGAATAGAGAGAATTGGAAAGGGATGATTAAAACATACACAATTGATGTCTATTTATACTACTCTCAATGCCTAGGATCATCAATGCTCAACTTGGGCACCAAGTAGCTGGGAATGGACTGAATATGCTTGGGAAGGATCTAGAATTGGTTTGTACACGTTTGGAGACTGAATAATGAAGTTTTGTGGACCAGCCAACTCTATCCGATCGGTTGCGGGCCCATAACGATCGGATGGAGCCTTTCTGCAGAAAATGACAAACACCAAAGTTGTAGATCTTTCTCTTAGCTTTCCGTGGCCGTGAACGGGAGGTCAAACGGAGTTCGTATGCTCAACTTATGGCCAAAATGGTCAAGGTGTGTCGGGAACAACGAGTCTTCCAATAATTCTTCGTTTTAGCTTCTTTTCTTAATTTCACTTCTCGTTTTCCTTCTTGTACTTTATTCTTGAGTCTTTGGAGTGACAACTTCATGACTTTTATCTTCTCGAATATACTCCAAGAGACTTTCATTTGTCGGGAATTCTTCGTACATGCATAAATCTTCGTTTATTGATCGTTTTTACGTCTTTTTCTGCATTTTCCTTACTTTGAGCTTCCATGAACCTAAAATACGAATTATGCTCAATTAAGTACCATAAGTTCATAAAAGTGACCATAAAATCCACAATAACGCGACTAAAAACATGTTAATTTTGAGCGTTATCAAATCCCCCACACTTGAACTTTGCTTGCCCTCAAGCAAATCTAAGAAAAGAAAAATTAAAATGCATAACTAAATGACAAAATAAAAAAAAATTGAAAATCTAGAAAATATCGAAAAATCTTTTTGGTTTTTTTTTTAACACAAATATATAAGCGAAAATGAGCGCAAACTCCCCCACACTTAAGAGTTTGCTTGCCCTCAAGCAAATATTAAGAAAAATAAAAATAAATCCACATGGTGCACAAGAATGATTAGAAAAATTGTGATGGAAATCTACCAAGTACAAGTACGAGATAAGATTCATCATTTTAAGCTTTAGTGGTGAAAAACCGAGATGTTTGACAATACCCATAGATTTTCTCGCTTGATTAACATTTCTAAATACCTCACGAAAAAGAAACTAAGTATAATTCACTCAATCACTCATTTATTTAGGTAGTGGAGTATATATAAGAGAAATCACACTCATTGCTCAGTCATGATCCGTTTATTACCATAGGTTTGTACAAGAAACAAAACTCCACCGACGTTGCGTAAGCACCAAGTGTAAACATCTAAAGAGGACTTTTATTCGGGTTGTAACGTTTAGGCTAAGGGTTAATAAGACTTTCGTGCAAATATCTTGTGCAAAACATAATAGATCGCTGCCGCGAATTCTTGTATCACTAAATAACGGATGGTCACTAAGTATAACCTTAGTTCGCTAGCATGTTTTCTAGATCCTCACGAACTCGGATGGTCACTACATGTCAATACACTTAATAATTACACTAAGTCAAAAGGTAAGGATAAGGCATGGGATATATTTATGAAATTGGTTTTAAAAGAAAAATAAAATCAAGTCAAAGTCCCATTGTTGCTAGTTACCGAACAAACCACAAACCCAAAAATGATTATAGTTACCAATCTTCTCCTCTTCGGACTTTCACATATCGATACATCGATTCACCATAATAATATTCTTCATACTTAGCACATTGGTTAACAACGTATCACATAAATTTCTTTTTGCATCTTCATAATAATTTAGCACATCGGCTATAATTGTCATCACATATATCTTTTTTTTTTTCCTTTTTTTTTCGATGACTTATTCTCTATTTTTTTTTTCAACATTTTTTTTTCTTCTTTTTTTTCGCTTCTTTTTTTTTCTTCACATACATCACATCTCCCCTACACTTTGCATAAGCATACACCACAAAAATACAAAACATAAAGGTGATCAATCTTCATCTTTGTCGGAATGGCACACACTAACGACAAAATGTGTCTAACTAATAATCATCAAAAACAATCCAACATACCAAGAAACTAGCAACCCACCGTTTAGACTTTGACAAAGGGTTAGGCTAAGGTTTAAAGTGTAAAATATTTTTGTATTTTTCTGGATGTAACAAAATGAAAAGGATGGCTCAAAGGGTGTAACTAAGGGTATCTAGCGTTAAAGATAAACGCTAACAAATGGGTTCCAAATACGAGGTCAACTAACCGATGTGGTTAGCAAAAATTATTTTGTAAACGGATGGCCATTTGGTTTTATTCCTAAGGTTGCCTCTTTATCACACGAATACACTTATATCACACGAATGCGATCTTACTGCGGTCTGGTAATGATTTACAAGTACAAGTTCTAGAATAAATAAAATCACCGGCACACTCATAGCAAAAGATCAAGCATAAAAGATGTATGCTATATATGAAACAGGCTCAAATCCTCACAATTTAGTGAAAAGGGCTATAAAACGTGCTAGCAAATGTTATCGATCCCAGAATGTATTGCAATATTAATCGGGACACATCTCGAATTTTTCAAAATTACCGATTTCACCAGTGGATTATCCAATTATTCTAATATATATCCTAAAAATGTGAAAACAACTAGATCACAAGGGCAAACAAGTATACAAAATTTTAAAAATTAAGTTTCATTTTCCACTAATTTAATTTCCCCCACACTTAAGTTAAACATTGTCTTTAATGTGAAAAATAAACTTCAAAGCATGTAAATTAGGAAAAATATATAAATGGATATTCCAAGAGAAACGAAACTTCCCGAGCCGTAGAAATCGCGATTGAACTCCATATGATAAGATGCTAAGCATGTGAGATCAATCGATTTTGCTTCCAACAAAACATCAACACACCAAGTACAATGTCACCAATAATCCAATCTCCAATCTCCAAGAGCTTATTAAATCTGCAAAAATAAACTAAACTACAAAAAAAAACGCGTAAAATCCTAAAACTCACTTTCGTAGGCATCACGGTTGCATTTAGCGTATGCAACAAGCCTTTTAAACCCCTCGGTGGCCCGAGTGGACGAGTGAAGTCTCGTGAGGGTTTCCAGTGAACATACCCACAAAGTTCAAAACATTTTATTATTCTAAAAACATGTACTTATTTATTCACAACGTACTAAATTAACAAAATTTAAAATGCAAAAACAAAATTTAAGCAGAATAAAAGAAATGATACTCTTGCTAAAAAAAAAGACATAAAATGAAAAATAACTATTTTTTTTTTCATAAAAGGGTTACATGTTTATTTAAAACAAATATAAGTAAACAATTAAAAGCTCGGGTTGCCTCCCGAGAAGCGCTTAATTTATTTCTGAGTCATTAGATACTTTGACGGTACGGTTTAAATGGGGAATTTCAGTTCTTAAAGCTTGAGGATATGGGATATTTGGTACGTACTACACAAGTGATGGACATTCTTTGGATTTGACCATGTGATAATCCCTTTTCGTTATCTTGAACGCTTGATCAATTTCATTAAAAATGAAGACAGGTGGCGAATCTTTTTGATTTTTCGAAGGGTCATCGGACTTTCCACTCCTAGTGAATACGTCATTCATGTTCTCAATGTGAGGTAGAGGATGTGGGTTAGTCATACCGTTTTGTTTTGAAAGAACAAGATTTTGCGGCTTAGACCATTCGTCTATCTCTCTTTCCAATTCATTCTTGTTGGGTAACTGTGACACTCCTTTCTCCTGCTCCTCATTGTCTTTTTCTTTCAAGACTTCATTCCCAACGCCAACATGATTTGTCAATTCATCATGTGTAAACATCTTCTCTTTCACTAAGAGTTCAGTAGACTGGATGTGCACGGTGCAATCCTCAAGAAAAGGTGACATGGTTGGTGAATTAGACATGATTTGGTTTGGGTTAGGCATGGTTGGAATGGGTTCCTTAATATCTTCAACATCACCCTTATCATTCTCGTTTCGGATTGAGTAGACAAATTCATGTCTTGGATTGGAATCTGTTGTTTGAGGAAGTGATTCGGTATAATGGACTTCATGCTCCTTCCTTTCCAAGTCTTGGATTATTGCGTGGTGGTTTCTTTTTCCTTGATCGATTTGTCGTTCCAAATTCCAATTCTNATCCCACATCTTGTAGTCAATCATCCGGATGTATTGCCTCATCCTCATCTTCCATATCTCATACTCACCTTGCTTCAGCATAGGAACCTTGGAGGCAGTAACCATATGAGTTTCATCACCCATTGCTTCAGATGTGTTAACAGACAGAACTTGAGAGAATGTTTGAGTTCTTCTTGATCACAGTTTCTAGATCACAAGCTCTGATACCACTTGTTGATCCCAGTTGAGCAATTGATCTAGTATTATTATCTTAGATAAACCAAGACAACAATGTATAGAAACTGACTTGTTACAAAACTTTATCAATATGCGGAGTTTATTGATTAACTTAAGATGAACACAAACACAATAATATCACCAACTAAACACTTCAATATATTGAATACGAGCACTCTGAATAGTGCTAGGGTTTTGCAACCTTGAAGTGAATACAATGCTAGAATAAATCGTATTCTAGTCTAACCCTAGGATCTCCTTTTATACACCAAGGAACCCTACAGGCTTACATACAACTTCCTACCCACGACTATGATCTTCTAACATACAAGAATATTACATAATATCTATACTATAAATACAAATATTCATACACAAACTTATCACATAGCAGCAGAGTCTTAGCAGTATACTTCCAGCAGTAGAGTCTCAGCAGTAGTCTTGTCTTAGCAGTAGAGATTTTGCACTTAGCAGTAGACTTAACTAGTTAGCAGCAGTGTAACATCCAGAAGTAGAGTTACTTCAAAACCCAACAAGTCATTAGCTAGACTCTTCCCCGGATTAGGATACTCTGACAGTACGGTTTAAATGGGGAATTTCAGTTCTTAAGCGTTGAGGATATGGGATATTTGGTATGTACTTCACAAGTGATGGACATTCTTTGGATTTAACCACGTGATGATCCCTTTTCGTTATTTTGAATGCTTGATCGAGTTTATTAGAAATGAAGACAGGTGGCGAATCTTTTTGATTTTTCGAAGGGTCATCAGACTTTCCACTCCTGGTGAATACGTCATTCACGTTCTCAATGTGAGGTAGAGGAGGTGGGTTAGTTCTACCGTTTTGTTGTGAAGGAACTGGATTTTGTGGTTTAGACCGCTCGTCTATCTTTCCTTCCAATTCTCCATTCGCATTGAGTTCTTTGTCACCAACATGATTTGACAATTCATCATGTGTAAAAATCTTCTCTTTCACTAAGAGTTCAATAGACGGGATGTGCACGGTGCAATCCTCAAGAAAAGGTGAAACGGTTGGTGAACGAGTAATGATTGGGGTTGGAATGGTTATAATGGGTTCCTCAATAACTTCAACATCACCCTTATCATTCTCATTTCGGATTGAGGGTGATTCATGTCTTGGATTGGAATCTGTTGTTTGAGGAAGTGATTCGGTATGATGGACTTCATGCTCCTTCCTTTCCAAGTCTTGGATTATTGCTTGGTGGTTTCTTTTTCCTTCATCGATTTGTCGTTCCAATTCTACCACATGGTTCTTCATACTCTCATTTGCTTCTATTCTTTCTCTCATCATCTCCTCCGGTGAGGTTTTGGAATATTGTGATGGATGTGGTGTTTCATCTTGGGAACGCAAGTGAGGATGGGAACGCTTTGGGTTGTGGTTTCGATAGGAGTACGAATTTCTGGAATTTTGGTTGTGATATCCTTCGTGATATCTTGCTTCATTAGGTTCAAACGTCCGCATATCATCATCCGTGTGGTAATCTGAAGCGTCGTCATCTTTATCGTCTCTACAAGCATCTCGTATCTCCTTCAGCTCTTCCCTTATGTTCTTGAATTCATTGTCAATATGTCTGGCTAGAGCTTCCAATTTCTCCATCAATAAGGAATGATCGGAATTGATGTTGCTTCCACCGGCGGAAACAACGGTTTTTGGTTTGGGCACGATTAGAGAATTTTTCGAGAAATCAAGCTTGAGTTGGACCTTGTCCTCGAGGAATTTAAATGCTTCGTTGGGAGTATTGTAGAGGAAAATTCCTCCAGCGTCGAGAATTCCTTGAGTTGGATTGTCTAAACCATGATAGAATGTTTGAATGATCGCTCCTTTGGTTAGACCGTGGCCGTGACAAGTTCGAAGCATATCTTTCATATGGATCCAAGCATCAACAAGAGATTCGTGTTCGAGTTGGTGAAAGTTGTGAATTTCATTTAGGAGACGTTTAAACTTTGTGGGAGAAAAGTATCGGCTAACAAAAGCTTCTCTCATCTCTTCCCACGTAGTAATTGTTCCTTCATTTAATTCGTTCAACCAAATCTTGGCTTCTCCGGATAATGAGAAAGGGAAGGTCCTCAATTTAACCAATTCCTCTTGATTTTCACCATATTGGAATAGGCTACTAATCTCAAGAAAATCAGCTATGTGTCGGTGAGGATCGGATCGGATTCTCCCATCAAATTGATTCTCCCGAATCATTTGCATGTGGGTACCCTTGATACAGAATTTGTTTGGAAAAGGGCGTTTGAATAATAGCAGAGCTAGGTATTGGTGCAACGGTCCTAGTGCTTGACCACATGGGTTGGTCATCGGGATCAACGACGATTATGGTTGGGGAATCGGGTTGAGTTTCGACTTTCTCTTTGAATATGTCGATTACGACAAAAAGTTCGTCGATGAATGGTGGTTTCGGATAAGGTTTAGGTGTTTCGATCTTTAAGGGTAAGATTGATGTCTTATCGGGTTTACAAGTCCTCTTTTTGATTTTACGTTTAAGCTCGTAAAGTCGACTAACAAGTTGTTTACCCCATGAGTGTGAGTTTATAAAAACTCGGAGCGATTCGTAAAATATCACAAAAAGCAAAAATAAAAACATAATGAAAATAAACACTAAGAAAAATCTTTTTGTATTTTTTTTAAAGTTATATGACGTAAAACAAAAATAACTTAACTACTATAAGAAAAATCTTACTATTATTATTTATTACTATTACTACGAGAAAATTTTGAAAAATAAACTAGTTATGATTTCTCCCAAAAGTTCTCGGTAACTCATTTGAACACACAAAGAAGCGGAGAAGCGGGTCAGCGCGAAGCTTTTTAAAAACCAGACTTCTTTAAGGAAGCAGAGCGACCAACCTTATATCTCTCTTATAGTTTGTTCACAATGGGAGAGCCGATTGTGTTGGGGGAAAAAAATTTATTAAATGATTTACCAAACAAACAAAGAAAATAATAAGGACACTAGAAAATAAATCATTCCTAAGGGTGGGTTGGGTGGTGTTTGTTTCGAACTAAGGTGAAAAGGTAACAATGGGTTTTAAAAAAAAAAATAATGGGTTTTATAAGCAGAAAGTTCTAGCCGATCGGTTGGATTGGGTTTTAAGGCTATCCGATCGGTTGGATGTTAAGCCGATCGGATGGAAGGCTCGGTAAAAATGATTTTAGGTCAACCGATCAGATGGATGGTCAGCCGATCGGATGGCAGCTCGGATTTTTTTTTCGAAAGCAAAAATGGCACAACTAGGGAATGATTAAAACACAGATTTAAAACAAACAAAAACACAAACAAATCCCCGGCAGCGGCGCCAAAAACTTGATGTGTCTCGCGACTACTTGTTTTAAATTTATAACACGAATTACCGGGTAAAGCTAAGAACACACGGACAAGTATGACCCTTTCGTATGTAGTTAGTTTTAGTTGGTAAGCCGAGGTCGTTCACTAGGATTTGGGTGTTTTCAATTGTGAAGAATCTATGTAACAATAAGCAATAAAATGGTGGTAATTGGTTGTCACGTTCCAAAATACCATATAAGCAACAAGTAATACGAAAATGATGATTATGTGAATTCNGTTCATAAGGTATGGTAACTATCTTAAACACAAGAACAATCTCTTATTATAAATCAAATACTCTTAGGAAATGGTCAATACAAAAGATAACTCATTCATAGACAAAAAAGTTACAATTGCTCATAAACATCTACACTTTTGTCCAACTAGAGGTTTACAAACAATCCGATTTGATGTTATAAAAGCATTCTCATTACAATCATACTTCTTGTTTCTTTGTTTAGTCAAGAATAATTATGGTGAAAAACAATCATTCATAGACAAATGATTATAACTAGTTGAATAATAACAAATCTTTCGACCCTTGAAACTATTATCAATTAGTTAAACTTGACTCAACAAATGTCACTATGAAACTTAAGGTACAATTGGTTCTTAGGATTGACTTGAAATTGAATTAAAACATGTTATCACAATAATAAGCAAACCATTAAATAATAAACATCATCTAAGCAAGTGCACAAAGGCACTTAGCAACTCATAGCAAACATGAACATAAACTCAGAATTTTGAACATTAGAAATCATAATTAAAAGTCTTACAATGATTGAAATAAGTTTACAAATGATGAAGTAATGATGCCTCAAGTATTGGTGATGACTTCTTGATGTTTTGACCTCCAAATGATGACTTCTTGGACCTCCAAAGTTTCTTGGGATTTTATGGACGAATTTTGGTATTGAGAGGGAGTATTGGTGGTAGGAGAGGTGTTATTTCAAGTTGGAATAGAGAGAATTGGTAAGGGATGATTAAAACATACACAATTGATGTCTATTTATACTACTCTCAATGCCTAGGATCATCAATGCTTAACTTGGGCAACAAGTAGCTGGGAATGGACTAGAATATGCTTGGGAAGGATCTAGAATTGGTTTGTACACGTTTGGAGACTTAATAATGAAGTTTTGTGGACCAGCCAACTCTATCCCATCGGTTGTGGGCCCATAACGATCGGATGGAGCCTTTCTGCAGAAAATAACAAACACCAAAGTTGTAGATCTTTCTCTTAGCTTTCTGTGGCCGTGAACGGGAGGTCAAACGGAGTTCGTATGCTCAACTTATGGCCAAAATGGTGAAGGTGTGTCGGGAACAACGAGTCTTCCAATAATTCTTCGTTTTAGCTTCTTTTCTTAATTTCACTTCTCGTTTTCCTTCTTGTACTTTATTCTTGAGTCTTTGGAGTGACAACTTCATGACTTTTATCTTCTCGAATATACACCAAGAGACTTTCATTTGTCGGGAATTCTTTGTACATGCATAAATCTTCGTTTATTGATCATTTTTACGTCTTTTTCTTCATTTTCCTGTATTTGGCTAGCATACACACTTTTCCACGATTAAGTAACAAATATATACAAATATGACCAATTTCCATGCGTAAAACAAACAATAACGTGACTAAAAACATGTTAACTTTGAGCGTTATCAGGTGCGACTAACTTGGGAAGCGCTGCTATTGTTTGTTTAAGCTGCTGAAACGCTTCCTCCGCTTCGGTAGTCCAGCGAAAGTCTCCCTTTTTGTACACTTCTTGAGTGTTTTAAATAGTGGTAGTGATTTGTCCGCTGACTTGGATAGGAATCTGTTTAGACCGGCTAGCTTTCCATTCAAGGATTGGACTTCCTTCAACGTGCATGGTGAAGGAAGTTGTATGACTGCTTCTGTCTTTTCTGGGCATGGTTTAATGCCGTCCGGTTCTATCAAATATCCTAAGAACATGCCTTCTGTAGCGCCAAAAGTGCACTTCTTAGGGTTTAGCTTCATATTGATTTTCAGTAGTGTCTTGAATGTTTCTTCAATATCGCGCACTACTTCATCTTCGGTATGGCTTTTTATTACTATGTCATCAGCATAGACTTCCAAGTTGCGACCCACTTGCTTTTCAAATGCGTTATCCACCAAGCGCTGGTAGGTGGCACCCGCATTCTTCAGTCCAAAAGGCATCTTCGTGTAACAATAGACACCTTGGCTCGTATGGAAAGCTGTCTTTTCCTCATCTTCCTTAGCCATTTGGATTTGGTGGTACCCTTTGTATGCGTCCAAGAAGCATTTAAAGGGGTATCCACATAAGGACTCCACTTTCCAATCTATCTCTGGTAGTGGATAGCAGTCCTGTGGACATGCTTTGTTAAGATTAGTGAAGTCTACGCACATCCGCCAACTGCCATCGCTCTTTTTAACCATGACTGGGTTAGACAGCCAGTCATGATAATAGACTTCTCGCATGATGCCCGCGTCCACCAGCTTATGCACTTCCTCCAAGATTGCTTTCGCACGCTCTGGGGCTTGGCCGCGCTTCTTCTGCCTTATTGGTGGATATCCTTGTCGGATTTGCAACTTGTGTTCTGAGATTGACCGAGGTACGCCAGTCATGTGTTTTGGCTCCCATGCGAAGATATCTAGGTTCTTTTGCAGGAGTGTGCACACGGCTGCTTTCCCTTTGTCTGACAGCGAGCCCCCAAGTGATACCTGTTGTTCAGGGTAATCAGGGTGGATTGCCACTTTTAAGTTCTGTATCTTGGTTGCGCCATGCTCTGGAGTGTGTGTTGCCTCACATGTAACCGTATTACATTCTTCGGGGGGCATAGCGTTGTTGTAGAGGGTGACAATGCCGCCTTCTACTGGGAATTTTAGCATTCCATGTACCGTGGATGGCACTGCGCGGAGGGCTGATATTCCTGATCTTCCGATTATGCCATTGTATGGCGAGGGAGATCTAATCACCATAAAGTTCATCTACGCTTTTGTGGAGTGCTCCTTGTTGCCGACCATGACTAGCAGCCGTAGTTGTCCTATTGGCTATATCTTTTCTCCTGTAAAGCCTGTTAAAGATG
>LBNU01015752.1:69569-86035 GCA_014162995.1 Artemisia annua
TATATATATATATATATATATATATATATATATATATATATATATATATATATATATATATATACAAATATATATTAGTATACAAGCATACAAGAAAATATGATTAGCAATTACTGTAGTATTAGGATTAAAGAAATAATTTTAATTCACCCTTCATGTTCTTCTCGATCTTGTCACGCATGATCTTATGTCTATCATTGTACATTTCAGGACAAGATGAGTTTAATATAGTGTTGCACACATATATTTTGAACAATGAGGTAGTGTGAATTTTATTTATTCATGAAAAGTGTATTATCAACCATTCACATGGTATACTCATGTTTAAAACATGATATGGTTTTAGAAATCAACAAGTCCTGGAGATTGTACTACATATGTCTCCTTGTTGATTGAAACCATTTAAACGTACACTTTTCATGTCCTTTGTACTAATACTAGCAAAGAAAGATCTCAAGAAAACTACATGCACAACTAATCACTTAGAGAGATGAAATTAAGCTTGAATTGTCCGTCACCATTTGTGCTTCCATTGAATAGATTCTTTGTCGGATTTCAAGTTGATTCTCAAGCATAACTATCTAGTAAGATAAGACTCAAACATTTGGTCCCCAATATCTCATGGGTCCAATGTTGTTAGTGTTGAACATCTCATACATTTCAAGCATTTGATTTGGATGTTGAAATGGAGGACAAATTTCCCATGGTAGGTAACTTTGTTGTTGATGGTTGTTCCAAGTTACGGGATATTTACTTGGATAACTTTGTCTCATAAAGTTACCTCTCGGTAGAGGAGTTCTAGGCCGAGATTTGGGAGCATTTGTATGTCTTGGTGGAGGAGTCTTTGATCTAGTATCATGTTTAATAGATCCATCCACGAAGGTTGACACAGGTTTATAAAATCTTTTTATTTCCTTTTTAGTAGCTACAGATATTTTAACATTATTTACTACTATGTGGCTTGGTTTATGGCTTAAGCTATTTTTTAATATTGACCCTATTCTAGCTTTGATAGATGACGGTAACACGGTACCACTATGTTCGGTGGTGCCGTTACCAACACTTGAGGTGCCGTCATCTGCTAGATCAGCTTCACCAGATTTAACAAATTTAACTTGTTTAATTTCACTAGTAGATGCCTTATTTGGATCAAATCCTAAACCTGCTCTGGCATGTTTACTAAACCTAACATTTTCAAGCATATCATTGAGTGCTTGTGTTCCTTTTTCAAACTTAACGATCTTAGTGGCATTTTCCTTGAGTTTATTATTTTCTATTTGAAGATCTATACATGACTTACATCCAACGTCTACTTGCTTGTTCTTCTCAAGTCTTTTTAGTTGGTGTTTAAGTTCTAATACTTGTGTTTCAAGTTCATGTAAGGTTTCTTTTAATGTTTTGTTTCTAGTTATGATTTTAGTACTTACTTCACATAATTTGTTATATTTATCATATAACATATTATCATCTATTGACGAATTATCATCACTATAATAAGAAGAGTCGGAATGTACCTCGTTTGAAGCTTGAGCCATAAGACATGTTTCGTCATTGGGCTTCTCCTCTTTTCTTCACCACTATCACTCCAAGAACCTCCTACAAAGGCTCTTTGGTTGTTTGATCTTGGTGGTTTAGGACATTCTCCAATAAGATGATTAGGATCACCACATCTAAAGCATTTCTTATCACCCTTTCCTTTCTTATCATATTGGTTCTTAGAGAATGACTTCTTTTCGTCACGAGGTTTCCTAGTAGATCTACCTCTTCTTCTAAAGATTTTCTTAAAGTTTCTAACCGCTAGTGCATACTCTTCATCTTCACTACCGATACACGAGCTTTCCTCATCACTAGATTCTTTCTTAGCTTTTAATGATAGAGACCTAACTTTCTCACATTTGCCTTTGACAATATCGGAATCATTCTTGATTATCATTTCATGAACTTTCAAGTTTCCTATAAGTTCATTAAGTGATAACGTCGCCAAGTTCTTTGATTCTTCAATGGCGGTGACCTTTGCTCTCCATTTTGGATGTAGAGCCCTAAGAAACTTCCTAACATAGTTCTTGCTAGAGTAACCTTCATCAAGAGCTTTAAGACTAGTAATAATAGTATTAAATCTAGCAAATGCACTATTTATGGTTTCATCTTCCGGAACGGAAAATTGTTCATATTGTTGAACAAGAAGATCAATCTTATTCTCTTTGACTTAATTATTACCTTGATGAGTGACCAATAAAGTTTTCCAAATTTCTTTTGCCGTGTTACACATGAAAATTCTTTCAAACTCCTTTTTCGGCAAAGCATTATAAATTACCATTTTAGCCTCATCATTTTTGGCTAATTTTCTTTTAAGATTATCGCTTTGTTGATCATATGGAACAATATGATCCTTTTTAGTAATTGGATCTTTTTCAATAGGTTTAAAGTCACCATCGGTAATAACATGTCAAAGATCAATGTCTTTTGATTTCACATACGTTTCGAATCTTGTTTTCCAATAAATAAAACTATCAGTTTCAAAAAGTGGTGGTCTTTGCATAGATTGCCCTTCTTGATATTTGTCGAAATCCATTGATCGATTCAAGTTTTAAAATACAGTTTACTTTAAAATCTTGCCTGACATGGCTTCTGATACCAATTGTGGAAAACTAGAAGGGGGGTTGAATAGTTTACCGACTTGTTTTCTTTAGTTATAAAAATTTCTCTATGAAAAACTTAGATTCAATTGTAGATGAAATCAATCAACACCAATATGAACACAACACTATACTAACACAAATATGCAATAAGTAAGTAAAGAGAAGAGATGGAAATATCAAACCAAGACAACGAGATTTATAGTGGTTCGGTCACGAAGCTCTTCTTCGCCCTACTCCACTCCCTGAGTTTTCGACTCGAGAGTTCTAGCACTATATCAACAAGGCTCCCTTCAGGCGGAGAAAACCGTACAACATCGCTTACGTTATTTTCCGACACTAAGCTAGATGTCGAGTACTAATCTTAGCTAGTACCAATCTACCACGATCCTAACTTCTCACACGATCAACACGATCCTCGCACAATCTACACGATCCTTACAGGATCCACACAATCCTCACAATCTACTCTTGATCCACTTGATCAATACTATATCACTCACGACTCAAGAGATCCCCAGGATCTCAACAAGATCACAATGATCAACACAATAACTATGAAACACTAATACACTTGATGTATATCAATATACAATCAAGTAAACAACTTGTAATGCAAGTGCACTACACTATGACACCAGCACTTTGTATCTTCTTGATACTTTGTATTCTTCTCTTGACTAGTAGAGGTATGTAGATGATTCTTGGTTGGATGAAAGAATCACTCTTTAAACAAAAGAAAACTAACTAATGATCAAATGAGAATTTAGGTGATTGAGGATATGACCACAGAAAATTAAGTGTGTGAAAAGATGGCCAAAATCTGAAAAATGAAGTAGTATTTATANTATACAATCAAGTAAACAACTTGTAATGCAAGTGCACTACACTATGACACCAGCACTTTGTATCTTCTTGATACTTTGTATTCTTCTCTTGACTAGTAGAGGTATGTAGATGATTCTTGGTTGGATGAAAGAATCACTCTTTAAACAAAAGAAAACTAACTAATGATCAAATGAGAATTTAGGTGATTGAGGATATGACCACAGAAAATTAAGTGTGTGAAAAGATGGCCAAAATCTGAAAAATGAAGTAGTATTTATAGGAACTGGAAATCTGACCGTTTTAAAGGGACGACACCACTAATTGTCACAAGGTATAACTAAATTTAGTGGTACCGTGGTACTGTGCCAGACAAAAACACTCCAATTTTTGTCTTTAGTGGTGAAAGTTTATTTGGGGGAGTTTGGAGCTGGTTTGGGTAAAATATAGCTGTTGGGAATTTTGAAATGAATTTCCCAAATAAAACATTTCTTTATATGTCAAGAATAATTTGTAAAATGTATTTTTGAAAAGAAAGTTTTGTCAAGCTAAACATGTTAAGTTCAAACACAAATTCACTTCTTTGCTCATTTGTCAAGTTGTAAATTTGTTTGTTCATACCTAGAGTGATTAACGTAGAAATCGGATATATCGACTAAAAACTTGTTTACGTTAATTTTGACGTAAGATGTTTTCACATTTTGTTATCATCAAAACATAGAGATATCGAAAGATGAGAATAACGTTTTTATACATTATTTGCATCAACATTTTAGTTGTATAATTGTATCGTTTAAATAAAAGTTATGATTGTATTTTTTTTAGTATGTTTTCGGTGCAAATAAAAATTTATGATCGTATTTGTTTAGTATGTTTCCGGTGCAAATAAAAATTTATGATTGTATTTGTTTAGTATGTTTCCGGTGTATTATTTAATTAAATGTTTGATAATTAACAAGTTTATTAAATAAATGTCGAAGTTTTTAGTAAAATTTAAAAAAAAAAACCGACCCGTTAAATAACCAATAAAAAATCAAATCCGAACATTTATAACCGAAAAAACCAAACCAGTAAAAAACCGATTTCGAAAATTTAAAAAAAAAAAAAAAAACGATTCCGAACATTTATAACCGAAAAAAACCGATTTCTTGTTGTAAATTTTCGGAATCGGTTTTTTGCCGGTTTGGTTTTTCCGGTTATAAATGTTCGGATTCGATTTTTTATCGGTTATTTACCGGGTCGGTTTTTTTTCGTAATTTTACTAAAAACTTCGACATTTATTTAATAAACTTGTTAATTATCAAACATTTAATTAAATAATACATCGGAAACATACTAAACAAATACAATCATAAATTTTTATTTGCGACCAGAAATATACTAAAAAAATACAATCATAACTTTTATTTAAACAATACAATTATACAACTAAAATATTGATGCAAATAATGTCTAAAACCGATTCCGAACATTTATAACCTATTTTTTTCCCCAATAAAAGACAATGATGGTACCACACTTTGATAATGTAGGTTTCAAGATTTTGTCTTTAGACTCAAAAAATTAATTTCATACAGTTTTGCAATTTGTTGACGAGAATATTCAAAATATATTTCGGTGGTGCCTCAAAAGAATCACATGAGGTATAGTAATGTCATGTCAAATGAAGATTTGATGACGCATGAACGACACAATATCAACATACATGTTCACCCACTATTAATATCTTATCTACCACAATAAAAAACGGTCCATGTTTCCTTTTAAGTTTTAATTGATGAAATGCACCATAATGTGGTCCACCCTAACGCTTTAAGGCTAGAAAAATTCCAATATCACTGAAGACGCCATTTACGGTAGCGCTACAGTGCAGAAAGAGAAATGCACAGTGAAATCAATAATTTTGTATTCGAACATCTTGCAGCAAAGCGTGGGCCGTAAAACCTCGTTTAATACAAAACAAAAACTCTAAACAAATATGAGAGTTCCAATGCAGGGAAAAGTCATATGACAAGTCAAAAACTTGGAAGGACTTATGTAAAATGTTACAGTTTTAGTCAGTATCTAGTAAAGGACTAAGTGGTCTCCAACTTTGAACATGATTTACGCGTGAAGGATTACTAAGGGTTAAAGAAGACGTGTGGTCCAGAAAAATGTTGAGATTTCAGCAGTGTCGATCATTGTATGAAATTAGAACTTTTGTGTGCTAGTTATAAACATAAGAAAGTCATGATGATTAATAGTAAGAAGATATTTCCCTATTTCCATTACAATCAGTCAATCACAATATAATCTGGGACAGTCTGGAGTTGAGAATAGTCAAAGGCCTCGTGTTGGTTGAAGGTCCAAGTCATCGACAATAATCAAGTCCATTGACAAACACATCTTTCTATAGTTATCAACGCGTAGAGTAATATGATTTTCTACATCAAAACATAAGTTAAGACAGCTAGAATTGCATATCATCATAATAGAAGATTCATACTAAAAAAATACAATCATAACTTTTATTTAAACAATACAATTATACAACTAAAATATTGATGCAAATAATGTCTAAAAACCGATTCTGAACATTTATAACCTATTTTTTTCCCTCAATAAAAGACAATAATGGTACCACACTTTGATAATGTAGGGTTCAAGATTTTGTCTTTAGACTCAAAAAATTAATTTCATACAGTTTTGCAATTTGTTGACGAGAATATTCAAAATATATTTCGGTGGTGCCTCAAAAGAATCACATGAGGTATAGTAATGTCATGTCAAATGAAGATTTGATGAAGCATGAACGACACAATATCAACATACATGTTCACCCACTATTAATATCTTATCTACCACAATAAAAAACGGTCCATGTTTCCTTTTAAGTTTTAATTGATGAAATGCACCATAATGTGGTCCACCCTAACGCTTTAAGGCTAGAAAAATTCCAATATCACTGAAGACGCCATCTACGGTAGCGCTACAGTGCGAAAGAGAAATGCACAGTGAAATCAATAAGCGTGGGCCGTAAAACCTCGTTTAATACAAAACAAAAACTCTAAACAAATATGAGAGTTCCAATGCAGGGAAAAGTCATATGACAAGTCAAAAACTTGGAAGGACTTATATAAAATGTTACAGTTTTAGTCAGTATCTAGTAAAGGACTAAGGTTGTGTTACGTGGGTCCATATAACATTTAATAATATTTCTTTTTAAGTAGGACCCACTAGTTTTCCCTTACTACCTCTATATCCACAAGTCAAAAAATACTAACCTCTCCCTATTAAGATGCTAATATAGATGTGGACCCCACTATTCCTTCCCCATAAAAAAAAGAAACAACCCCTAAAGTGGTCTCCAACTTTGAACATGATTTACGCGTGAAGGATTACTAAGGGTTAAAGAAGACGTGTGGTCTAGAAAAATGTTGAGATTTCAGCAGTGTCGATCATTGTATGAAATTAGAACTTTTGTGTGCTAGTTATAAACATAAGAAAGTCATGATGATTAATAGTAAGAAGATATTTCCCTATTTCCATTACAATCAGTCAATCACAATATAATCTGGGACAGTCTGGAGTTGAGAATAGTCAAAGGCCTCGTGTTGGTTGAAGGTCCAAGTCATCGACAATAATCAAGTCCATTGACAAACACATCTTTCTATAGTTATCAACGCGTAGAGTAATATGATTTTCTACATCAAAACATAAGTTAAGACAGCTAGAATTGCATATCATCATAATAGAAGAGATATAATTCCACTATTATAATCAACACCAAGAAATTGAAGATATATGTTTCCTCTGATAATTTGACACCAGGTTTTATGGCACGCAATTCTGCAAATTTTTTTAGGGGATCTCAATGGCCCTCAGAAACGAAATTGATTCAGCGGGTTACAAAAAGCTCACCACCATAATTAAAAGAGCAACTTAGCTTACCAGTAACTAGTGAGATTTAATATTATTAAATGTACCAATACAGCATAATGTTTTCAAACATGACATCCACCGTTTATAACAAGAGAATTTGAAGTTTGAGATTACCAATCACGGATGAAGTTGCTGCCTATGCAACTTCAGCTGTAATACACAATAATGAAGCTTAGAAGGTGGAGCCATTCCATCCAAAGAAGGAACCCTGCAAAATAGAAAATAAGGCATCAAGACAAGGGAAGACAATATCAAAAAGAAAAGGGAAGACAATATCAAAATAGCCACAAGTCGAACATATATCAAAGGAATTTGAAAATAGAAGGATGAAACTTTCAAAATAACTTTTTAAAAAGAAAACTACCTACACTCTCAAATAAAAGGTAGAACCTATTCTTTTACATCGACCGAAATACATACAATTTTATTTATTTTTCTCTAGATGACCTAGGTAGCCTCAACAGAGGAAATGAAACCTGATCACCCACCCATTTAAATAACCTTGGTTATACAAGTGACAAATTCCTTCTTCCACAAAGTTTCAATTCAAAATGGACATTTTACTGATTTCATTTGTAGAAAATATGGTTGACATTGATTTAAGTTGGAAGTGGTGAAGTGGTAATACTAATATCGACCAATTTTTGGTAAATCGATTTGGGTTGTGTCATATCTCGAATAAGACAACTTAAAGAGATCATGAGAAATGAAACAGGTCACATGGGTCGAAAGTAACCAAAAGTCTATTTTTACCGCATACAAACCTCCTAAATTGTTTTATTCACCGATTTAGATTAGTACTGTAAGAGCACTGTTTACGCGATTATAATTAAAATGCTCATAAGTTAAACTTTTTTAATAGACAACAAAGTTTTGCGGAGCAACCAACCTGATGCACTGTTTTTCAGACTTTCAGCCTACGCTACAAAATGGCCCGCTTTGACCCATTGCCCAAACCAAACCCCTTAGAAAGATAGCCACCTCTTATACTAGTCAAATATTGTTTCTCTATTTATCATTCTTAGAAGGGTGCTTTAGCTTTTTGGGTGATAAATAACATTAAGTCCTTCACTATGTGTTCAGTCAAAAGTTGCATTTATTTGAATGATGCAGGGAGCATTTGAAAGGCTTGTAAATGCTTTTATTGATTCTAAAATAGTGGAGGGTGCTTTACATGATCTAGGAAGACTAGGACTGGTGTAAAGCATGCAGACATTGTGCGTGTTCTTGACTTTGATGGGCCTAAATACACAGGAAAACTGAAATGAGAAAAGACAATGACACATTCTTTCTAGAATATCAAGATGCTGAGAGTAACTTGCCTTGGTGTCGTAGAACTTCAGGAAGAATCGCGACTTTGGAACCGAAAGCTTGGTCTCAAGAATTTCTGCAACTGCAGCACTCAACTTTTTGTTTACATTAGCATTAAGCCCTCCAATAGACACTAACTCACCGTAGGCTGCTGGCTCTTCGGTACCTCCAAAAGCAATTGGTATGGAACCCTTCAACACGATCATCACATACTGTCGAATAGGAAAAGCCATAATTTTAAAGGTCATGATGATATTAGAGTAACTGAATCAAGATCAAGTTTTCACAATTCAAATAAATAAGGATTTTCAAGTACAAAGCAACTGTCTGAGGCACAAGCAATAACTGGTTTTTGGAATTCTTACAACTGAGATATGAAAAATAAGTTACAAACTCATGAGAACATAAGATAACTGCATCACATATTAAACAGTGCATCTTCATGTTCCGTAAGCATTGTTAAGAAAAATTACAGCTTAAATGACACAAATGCTAGGGCTGTTCACATTTAAGACTTAGATATTTTCTCTATTTTCATTCCATAAATCTCAGTAGGTGATGATGTTTAAGCCATGGCAGAGTAGATAAATGTATGACTATGATTTGACATGTTTCCAATAAGGCAATAACATACTCCAACAGATATATTTATCATTCAAAATCATACCAAGGAGATCATTTTCCCTATCATTGCATAAAGTAAAGTATCTCAGACGGTTAAATGGGACATAAAACAAGGTAAAGAAAATTTTGTTGGTATGAAATATTGACATGTTAACCCATTAATGATGATTTATGGTCATATAATTTGAGGAAAATTGGATGTAAAAATAATGAGAATAAGTACATAAACTATTTATTAAAAAAAGTATAATATCTAACTATATTTCCTCATGACAACATAACAGCCAAAAATGGTGTACCAAAGATATAGAACAGAAGGCTAATATGGAGGCCTAGGGTGTGGTGCGGTAAAGACTTCCGCATTAGGGTTCTGCAAAATTTATTAAAATTGTAACTTTAAACAGCTATTAAGAACTTATTGTTGTTTACTTTTCATTCCCGAATAACCGTGGCATTTATTGTAGCACAACTATCATATGGAAAGAAAAAAAACAACCGCTCCACATTCCACATGAACTAGAAAACCTTTACATCTTTCGTAACTAGTTTTCATCCAAATTTATTAAGCTGGCATACGAAAAGTACAGAACAAGACACAAATTTAGACAAAAATGTTTTTCTAATCGCTCATAAACTCGGGAATTCAACTTGGAAAAGACGAGTTTATTCATTAAACCTGTAACAAAAAATCGCTAGGTGCAACATAAAACTCGAAGTCATACCATTTGATTTTGGTACGTCAAACCAGTTTGTTTCAGAACAGTTAAATAAATTTGAAGTTGTTATCAAAAGGAAAATTTTAGGGCGCGCTTAGTTGGTGAAAAATGTTTAGTCACGACTTTTCATAGAAATTTCCTATAAAAATGAAATGTTCCCTTTTCAATTCTCTGCATTTTTCTGTGCACATTTTTTTACATATCCCTTCTTTTCACTTTCCAAAAAACTATTATCTTAACACGTTTTCTAAAATTTCAACACTTGACTAGAGATAAAAACCCCTTCTTTTAGAAAAATCAAAATAGAGAATTAAAGAAATGGTTCCACAACTTCTCAATTTTCTTCCTGATATAATACATTTTCATAAACCCTAACAACAAACAAACACATATAGATATATACCGCTTCTGGTTTTCCGATGAGTTTAGCGACGGATGAAGTGGCTTCAGAGAGGATGGATGACGTGTCAACGCTCTCTAAGTTAACATTAGTTGAAATATTCAGGCAAGGCATCTTCACACTCTCTGGTTCTGGTTCTGGTTTTCTTCACACTGTCAAAAACCCTCAAAACACACTGACTGTTGTGTTGGCTTTAGCCCGGTACTACTACTTTTTTCACTTTTCAATTTGCCCACTAGTCTTTAACTATTTCAGATTTTGTCCACCAAAATTTATTATATGACAATAAAACACAATTAGTATGTTGGTGCTAATATCTTTTTCTGTTTATCTTTTAAAACACTTTTTGATTACTCATAAAAGAAAAGTGGACAATAAGTTTAAAATGAAACGGGTATTATATAGAGAGGGGTCGAGGTTCTGAGTAGTGTGAGAATGTAAAATTCGACTATGGAAAACTAGAAGGGGGGTTGAATAGTTTTACGTCTATTTCGTTTTATAAAACTTGGTTACAAAATCTAGATTCTAGTTTGTGACAACTTTGTTTTAAAATGTAGATTTGAGTTTGTTCAATATATATATGTTTGAAAAACACAGTTGATTAGATTTTAGTGTACAAACTACAATATTATCTATTACATATAAGTCCTTTTTGTTTTGGTTATATGAAATTTGTTTTGTGAATGGAACTTAGTTTGATCTTTATGTGAAATCAATTTGTGCACAATTTAAAGAATTATAACTATATGCAAGACGTAAGTAAGTAAGCTAAGTAAAGAATTAGAGATAGAAAGATCTAACCGAGAGACAAAGGATTTATAGTCGTTCGGCTACAAGGACACATTCCTTGCCCTACTCCACTCCCCGAGCACCGAACTCGAGAGTTTTCTTCACAATATGCTCCGTTATGGCGGAGAAAACCATACACACCTTAGCTTACACCAATTTAACGACACAAAGCTAAATGTCGAGTTCTAATCGTAGCTAGAACCAATCTCACAACTTCAATCACACCACTTCTTCTTCACACCTTTTCACACCTTCTTCACTTCTTCACAACTTCTCGTTTCTTCACTACTTGATGTCTTCTTATCTTTTCACTACTTTCACAACTTCTAGTTTATCACACCTTCACTACTTCTACTTCTTCACTACTTCAAGGCTTCTACGTTTTCACTACTTCAAGGCTTCTATGCATTCACTACTTCAAGGCTTCTACGTCTTCACTACTTTAAGGCTTCTATGTCTTTACTACTTCAAGGCTTCTATGTCTTCACTACTTCAAGGCTTGTAAGTCTTCACTACTTCAAGGCTTCTATGTCTTCACTACTTCAAGGCTTCTACACTATGATATATCTTCACTACTAACCGCTACTTAAATACACTTCTACTTCTTTACTTCTTGTGCTACTTGCCACCAATCCAATGCACCTCTACTTCTTCACTTCTTACACCACCTCACACTTTCAAGAAATCTAGATCCTATGTCTATATTTAACTAACCAATATACACACCTTATATACCAAAGAATAAATGATTTACAAGATGAAATGAACAAACAACTTAGATAGCAAGATGATACTAAGTTGCAATACTTCTAGTCTTGATTGATAGAAGTATTCTTCTCTTCGTACTTGAGTGTTGAAGCTTGAATCACTTGGAAACAAAAGCTTATGATTATATGATCAAAGAATTGATTTAGAGGGATTTGGGCAGAAAGTTTTTTTGCAAAAAGGTGAGGAAAATCTGTGGGAATGACCTAGTATTTATAGACAAAGCTGGGGGGTCAGGAGAGTGGACGGTCCCTTTAATTAAGGGGCCGGTCCCCTTAATAATTAAGGGAGCCGCCTAGTTAATTAAGGGGGCCGCACCTTCTGAACGTTGCCCAGCTTTGTCTTTTTGTGGGGAAGGTTTTTCTAGAACATTTTTGCCATTTTTGGTTGAAAATTTGAATTCATATATTTATAATGATTTAAACATATTCTTTTATTTCCAAAAGTGATTTTGTAAAAGATATAAAATGTTTGTGACATTTTATAAAAAATCTAGTGATTAAGAAAATGTTCCTTTGATCATATAATGCATTAGACACTTTGTTTATTCATACTTTAAGTTACTAGTTGGTTAAAATGAATATTTACTACTAAATACTTGTTTACGTCATAATCTTTGGTTTAATGAGGTTCCATTTTGTGATTATCAAAACATAGAGATATTTAAAAATATGAATAACGTTTTTAGGCATTATTTATATCAACATCGACCATATCGAGGTGTGTATCTCATTAGTCATTCCTAACGTATGTATTGCTCAAGTCTTTTCAATATTTTAAAAACCGTTTTTTAATTGACCCAGTCGGATTTCCGTTTCACCAGGTCGCCGGTTCAAATGGTTCGACCACCTAGTTGAACCGATTTCTGACTCAAAAAAGTTTGCGATAATTTAGCTCGCGAAACCTTTATAAAATTTAATACCAAACACATATAAAACTTAAAAAATCTAATACCAAACACATAATAAGTATATCAAACATACTATCATATAAAACACATATAAATCTAATGAGAGTATATGTTTTAGGAGAAATGATACACCCACTCAAATTTTACAAAAACAAAATTCACATAATGACATGGATGTTTATCATTGGTGGTTTCACTCTTATATTCTCTCTCTTCTCTTTAATTAACTCAATCATATACATCCATGTCATTGTGTGGATTTTGTTTATGTAAAATTTGAGTGGATGTAGCATTTCTCATGTTTTAGACCTAAAAACAACGTTACAAATTTAAAACCATAATGCAAAGGTAAGAAGATTTCACATTATCAATTGACACAAGCCAAAATATGTACTTTAGACATGGTAAATTTGGTTCAAATTATTAAACGGCTGCAAATTCAAGTTGGTTTGTTAATGGTAAGGAGTCTTTTATCTTTTTGACCAAGTATGTTGTTCATTTTATGATTTTCGAATCCCTGTTTTGCTTTACCCCATTTACGATCATAGTTAAAATCCAAACTAACCATAGTTTAGTTAATATATTGGGTAAACACCATTTATGAACCATTTACTTTTCCCCGTGTCTCATTTGCATACTCTACCCGATAAAATATCATTATGAACGACTAAACTTGTTGATAGCCGGTTATTTCCAAGTCTTTTTTTTNTTAATAATTAAGGGAGCCGCCTAGTTAATTAAGGGGGCCGCACCTTCTGAACGTTGCCCAGCTTTGTCTTTTTGTGGGGAAGGTTTTTCTAGAACATTTTTGCCATTTTTGGTTGAAAATTTGAATTCATATATTTATAATGATTTAAACATATTCTTTTATTTCCAAAAGTGATTTTGTAAAAGATATAAAATGTTTGTGACATTTTATAAAAAATCTAGTGATTAAGAAAATGTTCCTTTGATCATATAATGCATTAGACACTTTGTTTATTCATACTTTAAGTTACTAGTTGGTTAAAATGAATATTTACTACTAAATACTTGTTTACGTCATAATCTTTGGTTTAATGAGGTTCCATTTTGTGATTATCAAAACATAGAGATATTTAAAAATATGAATAACGTTTTTAGGCATTATTTATATCAACATCGACCATATCGAGGTGTGTATCTCATTAGTCATTCCTAACGTATGTATTGCTCAAGTCTTTTCAATATTTTAAAAACCGTTTTTTAATTGACCCAGTCGGATTTCCGTTTCACCAGGTCGCCGGTTCAAATGGTTCGACCACCTAGTTGAACCGATTTCTGACTCAAAAAAGTTTGCGATAATTTAGCTCGCGAAACCTTTATAAAATTTAATACCAAACACATATAAAACTTAAAAAATCTAATACCAAACACATAATAAGTATATCAAACATACTATCATATAAAACACATATAAATCTAATGAGAGTATATGTTTTAGGAGAAATGATACACCCACTCAAATTTTACAAAAACAAAATTCACATAATGACATGGATGTTTATCATTGGTGGTTTCACTCTTATATTCTCTCTCTTCTCTTTAATTAACTCAATCATATACATCCATGTCATTGTGTGGATTCTGTTTATGTAAAATTTGAGTGGATGTAGCATTTCTCATGTTTTAGACCTAAAAACAACGTTACAAATTTAAAACCATAATGCAAAGGTAAGAAGATTTCACATTATCAATTGACACAAGCCAAAATATGTACTTTAGACATGGTAAATTTGGTTCAAATTATTAAACGACTGCAAATTCAAGTTGGTTTGTTAATGGTAAGGAGTCTTTTATCTTTTTGACCAAGTATGTTGTTCATTTTATGATTTTCGAATCCCTGTTTTGCTTTACCCCATTTACGATCATAGTTAAAATCCAAACTAACCATAGTTTAGTTAATATATTGGGTAAACACCATTTATGAACCATTTACTTTTCCCCGTGTCTCATTTGCATACTCTACCCGATAAAATATCATTATGAACGACTAAACTTGTTGATAGCCGGTTATTTCCAAGTCTTTTTTTTTATTGGCGGAAATTTGGACCGGTTATTTTGACCAGTGTTTTTTCCCCTCTTATAACCACAATTCATGCCATTTGTGGATGGGTAAACATAATTCATTAGGTTGATTCATTAGAGAAGAACAAATCCATTAGGCTGATTCATCCATTCGTTATTTTCCCTTAGAAAAAGAACAATCTCAGATAAAGATTTAAGCAAAGTCGAGTTAACCGAAGATATGTCAGATTATCTGTATGCTAAATATGAGAAGAACTTGAAGGTCGGCGATCGAGTTTTAGATGAGATGTTAGGCGACTTATGGAATAATGCTATGGTGAAAGGTTAGTGTATTTGTTGCATTGTTCGGTATACGGTGAAAGGTTAGCCCATTGTTGCATTGTTCTTGTTTAGAAGTAAAATTTCCTTTTTAATTTGATTTACTGCACAAATTGCCTTAATGACTTGATTTACCCTTTTGTTGTTCATCTGCCCCGATCATTCCACAGTAATCACAGATGGCCCCAATGACTTGTTTCCAAATCTTGAAGATGTGTTTGGTTAGGAAAAAAAGACAAAGAAGGCAAAGTAGGCAGAGCATAAATTGACTCTAAATATATGTATGCATTTTTTTTGAAATGGTAATTGATTTTTATTAGGGGTGGCAATTTGTGCCCAAAATAAAAAATAAATAAATAAATAAATAAATAAATAAATTGGCTAATTTTGGCAAATTTGTAAAAGATTGAGGCATATTTAGTCTCCTGTGGCTAGGCATTTTTGGCCCGATTTTTAAATATTCCCATTCTAGCTCGGGTTGCCTGGGCAACTAGCGTATATCCAACTACAGGATGCCACGTGTCCGACCAACCACTGTTGGTACGAGGTACATGGAACGTATTGTATTTTGGGCAACTTTTGTATTTTGGGTAACAATACATGAGCAACTGGGTATTTTGGTCCTTTCACACCTTACTCTCAAAACATTCAACTAACCCAACTCATATAAATATCTCACAACCCACCTCTCCTCCAGATTCACCATCACAACTCACACCACCACAACTACCCAACAACCCGACGCCACCACCACCTGACGCCACCTCCACGGGACTCTATGGACACATAAACCAACGCACTACCGAAACCGTCCATCATCAAGTTTTGAGGTATTTAGATAGATCTATGGGGTTTGAAGATTTTTTTTATAGATCTATACATTTTAATCCTTATGGTTTAAATACTAACGCATTTTTATGTTTTTTCACAGTGATGGGTGTCCTTTCATGCCCAAATCATCAAACATCACCGTCGCGCAAAGCCGTCGTCTCCATCATGCACCATCCCGTTGTAAACCACCTTAGTTCGTCGTCTCCATCGGCCTCTCTTCTTCACTCCATCACCGCATCACGGCGGCTCCGCCCCACTCCACCGCCATTGGTTTTGTGTATCTTGTTGCAGCTTTTGAGGGATCCGATTGAATCTGATTATACCCTTTTCAGATTAGGTGTTATAAGCCTTGTTGACGTCAAATTAAGGTACAT
>LBNU01015752.1:86062-115364 GCA_014162995.1 Artemisia annua
TATATATATATATATATATATATATATATATATATATATATATATATATATATATATATATATATATATATATATATATATATATATATATATTATATGTTGGTTTGATTTGCATTTTGACTATATGTAGTTTGTTAATTTTGCTTATTTTTAATTATTTTTTTGTTTGTAAAGTGTTGTTTTTTTTTTGAAATATAGGTTGATATGTTTGGCTGTTTGTGAATTTGTGGAAATTTAGGACAATTGGTTTTAACCGTGTTAAAAGTGGGATAAAGTAATGGTCCATGAGCATGAAGGATGAGGGTGTTTCGACTGTCATTGCAAAATTACCTCACCGTTTTGGTTTTTGGTTTTTTATGGTCAAATAGGCTATGATGAAACTGTTTTTTCAACCGTGGTCGCATTACCGGAATTTTCGCAGTAATCCAGCTTTGTTGATTGAATGGCATGTCAGACCTGGACTCATCCAATCAGTTATCGGCTGTCTGACATCCATTCATTTAACAACGCCTGATTGCAGCTAAACACGTGATCTCTGCTAGCCACATCGTTATACCAGGTTATTGACAAGCATGATAAACGCGTGTGAATCAAGGAGGAAGGTCAAGTTGACATTCTCTTTTTATTTATGTTGAAAACTTTGTGATAATAGATACTTGAATTAACCAAAACATTTTTATCATAGGAACAACGCTGTGGCCACCAGATATATCTAATCCCAAGGCTCTCATTGCTTGATGTTACTCCAGTTAAGGTAAAATTTACAAGCAGCAACATGCTTTTTTTAAGCAATGCCATAATTTACCATTAACAGTCACCTTATTCTAACAGGTGCACTATTCGGCAAACGGTATTGAAACAAACCAACACATGAGCAGAGCAAACAAGCAACATATGACGACAACACCACCATAGCAAATAAAATAAAAAACACGGGTAAGTTCCAACATAAAGATTTCATGCCATAAAAATTACATTAGTTAAGTAGTAACAGAAAAAAGTTTTCCACATCTAAAACAACTACCAACTTGAATCTTGATACATTTTCAACAAAATGCATCAGTATGGCATGGCCTTGAGCTTCTGAATGAAGGACAAAAGCTCCGCTGCTCGCTTTTGTTTCTTCATAACATTCACCAAGATCGTTGACACCTCTGTCAGGTCTTGGGTTTGCAGATTCATGAGCTCTGAAATGTTTTGAATAGTGGAATCAAAAGCAAACACCATCCCCAGCTCTCCAATCACAAGTCCCTCTCAGCCACACGACTCATTATCTCCTTAGCTTTTTTCTTAGCTCCCCTTCATCCACCAATGTCACAGTGACCTCCCTCTCGAACCTTACAACCATCATGTCTCTAACCAAGGTTGACCCAGCAGCGTGACCTAACTCCTTGAAAAATGGCATATTTGTTGTCATCTTTTTCTTTGTTATTAAAAAAAGCTGCTTTTTAGGGTGTAAATGTGTGTGTTTAGATTGATGATTTGCTTTGTTAGTGATTAATTTTTTCTCTTTGTATGTGACATATAGGCACAGTGGATTAATTTTTTCACCCTTGAGCCACACAAACTAATAATTACTCATGCCTCATTTTACTTCCACATGCATGAACAAGTATTAATTGTCCATCCCTTCATATACTCTAGTACCCGGTTGACCAACACACCTCCAACATAACCAAACAAAACTAATAAAAAAAAATTAAATCTATTTGTTTTTTTGTCTCTTGAGTTACTTTTTTTTTGGTTATTTATACAAATACTCATTGGACATAATCCTCACAGTCACATTCCTTGACATAACCCTAATTAATTTTTCAGCAACTATCAATGGCTGACACACCGAACATCAACGAACTAAGAGAAGCTTGTGGCTCAGATGATTTGTGTCATGTCTTCACTTTTCTGCAGTCTCANGTTTTTTTGTCTCTTGAGTTACTTTTTTTTTGGTTATTTATACAAATACTCATTGGACATAATCCTCACAGTCACATTCCTTGACATAACCCTAATTAATTTTTCAGCAACTATCAATGGCTGACACACCGAACATCAACGAACTAAGAGAAGCTTGTGGCTCAGATGATTTGTGTCATGTCTTCACTTTTCTGCAGTCTCAAGATATGACTGAGGATGAGGGCTTTCTCATAAGAATGGGTGATGAGAGTACCCAACTAAGGGCCAAGCTTGATAAGCGTACAGATACCATCGATGAGGCTTGGTCCTTTGGTCCTAATAATGAGGTTGCCAAGGCTGGAGAGGATTGCCTTGTTGAATCTCAGGTCAGGGACCACCAAAGGCTTGATTTGATTGCTCAACTCCTCCTGCTGACCTGTGAAGGACTCGAAGAGAAGAAAGCCCATATTGAGAAGATTAAGGCTATTCAGACGCAAAAAGGATTAGGAAGTCTTAAATTTTTAGTTTGTATTTTGATATTTTCATGTATGGAATGGATTATCTAATGTATTTTGATATTTTGTCATGTATGGAATGGATTATCTAATCGTGTTTTTAATTTTATACTAATCGTGTTTTTATTTTTATTTATAATATATATTTATTTGTATTGATAAGCAAATGGAAGTAGTTTATAATTTATATTTATTTGACCCGCTTCAGCAAGTTGAATGTAAGTAGCAGTATCACTATTTTTGCAAATTTGAAATGCAATCGCAATTGCAAAGAGATGAAACTGGAATACAAGTTAGCAAAGAGATGAAACTGGACGTCCTTTAGTGCACGATTGGTTGTCGTAACTTGTAACACCCGACTCAACTAAACTGGTTGCAATATATTGTATTCAATTAGATTCAAATATATTTTAAACTCAACAATAAAATGCCAAAATCAAACTCAACATAATGAATAACATATACTGGTATCTAATTTCTATGTTGGCGAGACGGCAGTGGTGGCGGTGGTGCGGCGAGACGGCGGAGGCAGTGGTTGGAGGGTTACGACGAAGGTGCGGATTCAGTGGTGATGGGGTTTCGGCTATGGAGGGATTCCGGTGGGGAGGGAGTTGTAGTAGTGGTTCTAGATAAATATGTATATAAAGAGAGAGATATAGATAACTAGTATAGAATATTTAAAATGACCAAAAAACCAGTTGCCCTCTATACGGTTGCCCACTAATAATAGTTGCCCAAAATACAATATGTAACACGTGTCATCCTCTTATGAAAGCTGCCCAATATCAAAAGTTGCCCCGGGCTAAAACAAAAATTTTCAAAAATCGGGCTAAAAATTCCCAGCCGCAGGGCAACCGGACTATTGTACTATTTATCCCTTTTTTGAAATCGGCATATATTGCCCATTTAAAAGTTAGATGGGCACAAACGGGCATATATTTTCTCTCGATTGGAGAATATTACAATTGTTTTTAAAGAAAAACTTATAGATGTAATATATTTAATTTTTTAAATATCAATAAGGTGTTACGTTTGAGGAATTTATTTCATCGTTTTGTGTCTTTTCTAAAGCGATTTGTATAACATGCGCCCGTTTAGCTCGTGCTCGTTTAGCCCGTTGCCCATGGCCCGCCGACCCGCCCGTTTTGCCACCTCTAATTTTTATTACTAAAAAATAACCATGCTTACAAGATTCAGCAGACCCAAATGGACATGCCCATTTAAGCTATCAAATACAAAAAAAAAGCCATACAAAGTGACATTAAAAAACAAAGATGAAACAAGATACCACTCTTCTAGGCTAGCCCATATTTTGAAGAATGAACTAGACCTAGGAAACCATGGAGAAACCTCTTTTCCTGACTACACCCTGCCTAATGACACCAGTAACCCATACGCATGACATTAGAGGCTTTTGCATAGAGCATCATCAGGAAAAAGAGTAAGTGTTCCATTGAGGGTCTAAGACATAGAGCTACATTTCCATATGAATGGCATCACTCAGGTTGGTGCTCTACCATACTAGAGCAGGGAACCTACATTATGCCCTTAAGGGTAGCCTTTGACTACACAGTTATCCATTCACAAGCATAGTGACTAATCCAACATCCTTTATCTTGCAAAATGGGCTAATGTAGAAAGGTTCATAAGGACAAGATAAAAGGCCATCTGCAAATCCAAATACTACCAAAAACTGCATACAGAACTCCAGTCAATAGCTCTGATTATTGAGACCCTTTAACACAAGGTATGCATTTTGTTGATTTGCCCTTTTGTTGTTGATTTGTGCTTTTGTTGTTGACCTAATGATTGTATTTTAGGTTAGTGTATTATTTGCAGACTGCATTTATGTGACAACTGTCAATTTCCAGTTAGTGACCGATAATCATTTTAGCTATTTTTATACTATTTTTATATTGACAAGTGAGTTTTATACGTGTCGTGTCATTTTTATAGTTTACGTATAAATTATTAAGAACCTGTGTCAACGAACGTGTTTGCGACCTACGTTTTTGGTTTAACTTTGTTTAAATGTCCCGATATGCTCGTGTGATATTTAGAATACTAAAACTACTTAGTTTGACAACTTATAATATTTTTATAAGCTTTAGACTTTACGTTACCCGGTTTTACGTTTTATGTATTTTTAAGACTTCGTGTCTTAGTTATATCATTAAAACAACTAGATTATATATTATACTATAAAAAATACACCACTTTCTCTTCCTTGTGTACATGTGGCCAGCCCCCTCCATGTGTCCACCAAAGATACAACTTGAATTGCATGTACATGCAATACTATTTGCTCATGTTTACTCTCTCCCTCTTGTGTGTTTACCACTTTTACTTCCTCATTTTTATCACTAAACCAAATATTTGCTCTCTCCCTCTTGTGTGTTTCTGCTGCTATGACTCAAGAACACCAAAAACACCATCATCTTAATAATCTTGAGCTCATTGGAAGGTAAACTCACAAGGTTAAAAAGTCTAGTATGATTCTTGCACCAAAAACCTATAAAACTGAAGTTTTCATGCACTTTTCTTGAATTTTTATCTATGTTTTCATACAATCATTTTAGATAAGTGTATATGATGGTAAAACACCTACTCTTTTTAGAGTCATTATTTTGTGTAAAAACTTTGGTTTGTTGGTTTGTAAAAATGGTTTAAGAGTTTATATGACTTTTTAAACATTTTCTTTGTACAAGCAACAAGATCTAAATTTTGGTGAGTTTGCTACTGAGATTCTTGACATAGAAACATGTATGATTTAGCTATATAAATGGTCTAGGATTTTTGGTTGTGGATGTATTAGGTAGAACTAAGAGTTGACACAAAATTTATCAAATAAAATCATAAATCTTGATCATTTTGACACTACTTGAGTACATGCATAAAAGAGACTTATAGATCTATTGTACTACTGAGATTCTTTATTGAAAATGGTTCTAAGACTAAAATAAAATGAGTATAAGAGTTTGTCGGGTTGTTTTTGATTGTTTGGGTAGTGGTTGAACATGTTATGCTAGGTGAAAATTCCTAACAGCCCACTTTTTAACTTTTGGGTCAAATTGTTTTGATGATATATTGATGAATAATTAGAGTTTTGACATGGTTCTTGGGTCTAAATTCAAGTGCTTTGAGTTTAGTTTTCAAAAATTTAAGATTTCTAAAGAGATGTGGTCATTTGTTAATTGTGATTTGTAAAATGGTGCAGGGTGTCATAATAGTCCCAAAATAGTTTTGAAACCTCGTAGTATTTGGTCAATAAATCAATATCTAGGGCAAACCCATGCTTTTAGTTTTTGTGGGAGTTACTTTTATATCATAACTAAAGTCTCCCATTGGCCTTAACCATAATAATTTGATCTAGTCCCTCTGCCATTCAAATTACTTTCTAATGTTCAGATTTGACCATATGAAAGGCCGTGTATAAGTCTTTAATAAATTCTGCGAAAATTCTAGGAGATGCCTAAAACATTGTATTAAAACATACTTGAAGAGATTGGTAAGTGGTTGAGTTTAAATTGGGAAAATGATTACCCATTGAGACTTAAAAATTGGGATATATTTGGTTTCTGAGACTAATAGTATGATGAGCTATTATTTGACGAAACAAATATATTGACTTATTATTTTCGTCATCGAGTCCGAGCATATAGTTAAGGGTCTAATAAGTGTTATGTTACTGTTCTTAGGTCATTTTAGAAACACGTGTTCGTTGAGGTTCCTAGGTCGTGTTTGGTCATTCCCGTCTTGTGCAGTAACTACCTTGATTTAATGTGAGTTTTCATATCCCTTCTTTATATGTTTTTAAACTATTTTGGGATGGAAAGAATGATCAAGTGAAAATTCTTTACTTTAAATATTTATGAACTTGTGATATCTGAACTATAGGAACTCTTATGTATTTTAGGTCTTAAATGTATATGACTTGTATCTTTTGACGTGTACAACTTGTTGTCTTTTGACGTATATAATTTGTTGTCTTTTGTTGTAAATGACTCGTTGTCTATTGACGTTTGTGACATGACATTGGACTTTGAAGTTAACATTGGGTTGTTAAAAGGATTTTGGGCTTTGGAAATAACATTGGACTTTGGAATCAATATTGGATTTTTGAAAAGAATTTTGGGCTTTTGAAGCTGATTATTGAACCTTTTGGGTATTTTGAACTTCGTATTGTTTTGAACTTTGTCCTGTCATGGATTTACGTCCGAATTATGTCTTGTCTCGAACTGTTGACTTGTCTTGAACGTATGTATTGTCTTGGAATTTTTACTTGTCTTGAACATATGTCTTGTCTCGAACGTATGCCTTGTCTTGAACTTTTGACTTGTCTTACAATTATGATTTGGTTTAAACTTATGACTTGTTTAAACTAAGATTTTTGATATGTATATTGTTGTATGCTGATGTGCACGGGTTGAGATGTTAGTACTTATAAATAGCGCTATTAGGAACTAACCACCCCCTACTCCTTATGTCGAGAGTGCATAGTACTAGATCTTATTTTCTAGAGTTATGTTAGGTAACCGTATTGGTTGACTGGACCATAACTTCTAGATGCCTAGTGTTATCTTAGATAACCGATATGGTTGACTGGACGATAACACTTAGAAGGGCGATTGACTTTGTGATTGGATATAGTTTCTGCAGGAACTATCTTACTGCTAGTGGAGCTTACTAGGCAAAATGATTGATCGAATGCGTTTAAACACAATTGCATACACTATTTTTGTATCTATGTTTTACATATACAATTTTTCCAAATGACTTAGACTATTTTTTGTAAAGATCTTTGTTTTTGGATGATATGACATTTATATTGATAAGAAAATCCCAAAATCTAGTCGAGTTATCCGAAATATAGAGCTCAGTGATAATTAGCGGTTTAACTTAATATCATGAAAACTCTTTTTTGATGAGTTGTGATATTGGATTAAACTTGGTTATTACTTAGCTCTAGACTAATGACAACTTACTCAAAGACAGGAGTTTTCTTGAGGATGATGTGAGACCAATTTTGAAAAAAACTAATTTTGGCAAATCTTTTTTATACGTCCTCGTACTATCTGGAAACGACATTTTGAACTATATTTTGGTGTACAAAAAAAATGTGAAACTCACCAAATATTTCATAGTTGACCATTTTTATCATGCTTTTCAGGTGATCAGGTGAAAGTGGAAAGTTAGTCGATGCATTTATGGATTTGCATACTAGTCAAGATTCGAACTAAAAGACAATGACCTGTTTAAAACAATTACAATGTTATCTCTTTTCAGACCTATATTTTGAAATGAAAATGTAATTGTTGGGATTATTTTTATGTGTCATATATGGTGTTGTTCTATAATATTTTGCGATGTATATTGATTGCGTCGCAACTCGCGTTTCCACCTTCTGCGGGATGTGACAATTTATGGGTTGTTTGGAAGTGTATTATATATGTACATTTAACTTGTATTAACCTATTAACTTGTAGAAATACAACATCTTATATCAAAATGTCACACTATGGTGTCAATCAGAACACACAAACGCAAGCCGAAGACTTATAAACATAATGATTACAAAGGTATTCTAATATGATAACAAAATAGTAACTCTAAACATAGTGAGTTTCAAAACTAAATACAAATCCAAACTAAATCTAACTGAAGGTAAATCCAAGTCTAATCCATAAGCAAAATGGTATCTATCATCAGGGTAGTCCACTAAGAGCTCCTATGCACTCTTCACTCAATCCCAGCTTCCAACCTCAAACCTGCCGCAGGAAAAGAAATGCGGCTGAGCATAAAAATCCTAGTGAACAGATATAACCAACGAAAAATCAAACCAATCAAACATATATAAGTATAGGAAAAGGGGAAAACATAAGCTCCTCCTAAAACGAATATCATATGTCAACCAAACAAGAGATCAAGGATCAACTAAACAAATATCATAAGTAAAATGAAATGAGGAAATCAAATGCTAATACAAATCAGATAATCATAAGAGTCAAATGAATCACATAGGAATGCCCACGAGCTCAAAACATATGTCTAAACATGATACATGAATAGACCAAATATCCACACATACATATATCCGTCAAATCATAAGTTGCACAAGGAGCTGAAGACTCCAATGTACCAAAAGAGAGAGGGGAGTAAAGCACACACAAACCAATCACAACAAAACGAAACAAAGTACCTAGGATGCATCTATACGCCCCCTACAAAACAAATCATATATATACACCTGTTCTAGACAAGTATACACACATATCATAATGAACAGGTGATCACATATCATACATATCAAATGGAGATGCCGTTGACTAATCACACCGCCACAGATAGTGTCATGCAATTGGTGTCATCAATGGCATGGTCATGGTAACTCAATGGCTAGTTAAATAGCTCGGGCAATGAAACAGAACAAAACATATTCATAGCATAACACATCATCGTATCATATCCAAGCCTAGCATATAAAACTGAACTGAGTCATATCATAGAAAATGGATAGCAAACGGATATCATTACAAAAAGGATAGTAGATCGAATATCATAACGAATGGAATCATATCAAATGAATCATATCAAGGAATTATATCAAATGAATCATAGCAAAGGATCATATCAAATGAAATCATAATCACAGTCAAGGATCATAACAAGAGTCATGAGAATAACATCCTTACTGAGAAAGGGTAGAATATCTGTAGCGCAAAGAAACCGAAGCTACTCCTTCTTCATAGCAAAGGATCATATCAAATGAAAACAAATAAGAAAGCACAAAGAAACCGAATCTACCCCTTCTTCATAGGATCTACACGAATTAATCATCACATATTACTTATAAGCTCATTTTAATCAGATTACACATTTTGGGTTTCTTTTTATTTTTAGAAACTTCCCATTTTTAATAACTTTCCAAAATTAGTAGTTTTCGAATTAAGTAAGTTTCCAAAATTAGTAACTTTCCGAATTAAGTAAGTTTTCCAAATTAGTAACTTTTAGGGTTACAAATGACAATTAAGTAAACTTAAAGACTTAATATGAACAACATCATAGTTTAGGGTTTAATAGGCCATTTTAGATAAGTTTAGGGTTAAATGTGTAAATTATCAAAGTTTAGGGTTTATATTGTACTTAATTCTATAAATGACCAAATTACTGTTTAGTTGATTTGCTACACACGCCAAATTCCATAAATGCACTTATATAAATTCACACGACACTGCTTACATATTTAGACCTGTTAAACCTGATTGGCAAATACAACATGCATTTATAGTTACTGTTAATAAAAATAAACCTTCAAAACGTTTATTTATATTTTACGATCTTTAAATGTTTTGTCGATAACAAAAGTAAAATCGTTTTAACGAAATAGTTAAAATACGTAAACGCTTTTGAGCCAAAAGTTTACTAACTCATATCACTAAACAAATATATATTAAACATGCTTAGTTATGTAGTTTACATGAAACCAAAACTATTTTATAAAAACACTTTAGTAACCGTTGTTACTTACATTTTTATAAAATACATGTTAAGAAAAAAGAAGTAAACACTTGGACCATGACCCAAAACCAAGTCCATAACCCATAACCCAAAGAGCTTTGATCCATAATCCACGACCCACTGCATGACATCATGCTGACATCCATAATGGGTAAAACCTATAAACCATGACCCAAAGTCCATAACCCATAACATAAAGTCCATGACCCATGACCCAAGATGTCTTTGATATCAGGCATGACATCATCTATCCATGGATCATAACCTATAAACCATGACCCGGTTTTGTAACCTTAAATCCAAATTGGTTTACCCAGTTAGCTGTATCCTTGAGTTTACACTAGCCGGATCCCTCTGGGAGGGAACCGGGTGAACAGTAGATAATTTTGCCTATAAATAGTGAGTCATTTCTCTCTTGTCTCCTACAACTTTTAGAGTTTACTTCTCTCTATACTCTAAACTCTCTGACTCAGATCCAAGGATCTTTATATGTAGGTTCTCTTTATGATTGTCTAGGTTCCTTCTATAAGGCGAGATCACAGCATCTCGAAGCTAGGGATGGCAAAAGCATCCGAAACCGACGGGGAAACCCGAAACCCGAACCGGTTGGGTCGGATTCAGGGGCGGGTTGGTGGGTTTGGATGCGGGTTTGGGTATTGATATAATTTTTTAGCCGGGTACGGGTTTGGGTACGGGTTCTGGTAATACCCACCCAATTACCCGTACCCGTATCCGTTTACCCGAATCTATACCTGCTTTATTGATATTATAATTCATTAGAATATATATACATTATATATAATTTCTTCCATTATAATTTTTTTATAAATGTATCTCTATACATAACATATTTTATTTTGTACATGAATTATTCAAAAGCGTTAAATCGTTTGATACAATATTCATTTTCTTTAACTTTAAAAAAAATGAATATATTATGGTGTTTTCCTTTGTTTTTTTGGTGGATTTTAGTGTGACCGACATTTTGTCCATATAATATTCAATTGGGGATAACCGAAACCCGCTGGAAAACCCGAAAAACCAATGGATAATATTAATCGGGTATCCGGCAGGTAATGGGGCGGATACAAGTTTGGATATTATAAACGGGTACGGGTACGGGTACGGGTATACTTAAACCCGCCCCGAACCCGACCCGACCCGTTGCCATCCCTACTCGAAGCCGTGTAATCTCATGGTATGAGTTGCTTGGATTCTTCTCTTCCAAGATCAAAGAAGTGATTCTTGTTCTTTCTTTCTTCTCAAAGGGTGTAGTAGAAGTGTTGAGTAGATAGGTGTAAAAAGACGTTGGATCCTTTAGTCAAGTTGTATTGAGTGTGTTGGTTTGGTCCCCTGTTCTAAGGACCTGGTATCTAGCCTTGTACCGAATAAAGTGTAGGCGACGAAGTTTTGGTCTATCTTGTCTGAAAGACCCGGTATCTAGCTTTGTATCGTATAAAGTGTAAGCGATGTTGTGAAGACTTCTCCACCATGTGAAAAGAGTTTGTGTTGTGTAGTGATTACGAACTCTCAAGTATGTGACTCGGGGAGTAGAGTAGGGCAAGGAAGGTGTCCTTGGAGTCAAACCATTATAAATACTTGTGTTGTGGTTGTGTCTCTCTATCTCTATCACATAGCTTAGTTTTATATGCTTTAATCTATCAATATCCAACACGTCAAAACTAGATTGGCATAAGTCGATCTACAAGTTTTAATAAGTGATTTCAATCGGTAAAACTATTCAACCCCCTTCTAGATTTCTACAAGTGGCATCAAAGCTTCGTTACCAAGTTTTGATAACGCTCAAAGTTAACATGTTTTTAGAAGCATTATTAGTGTTTTTGTATATGTTATTTGGTTATTTTTATATGCTTTTGCCACTAAATCGTATCAAAGTATGTTTGTGTAGCATATGTAGCCAAATGCAAGAAAAACGGAGAAAAAATGAAGAAAATGAAGTATATGCGATTACACAAAGATTCCCGAGTTCAAAGTCCAATCTGTGACGCATTTCATAAGGAGAACCTAAGTTTTTGTCACTTCAAAGTTCCAAGTTCAGAGTTAATCAAGTTTGGATAGTGCATAAAGAACTACGCAAGAAAAGTCAAAGTTAAAAAGTATGCAGGAACTGCCATCCGATCGGTTAGACTGTAACCGATCGGATAGAAGTATTGACCAATCCCATCCGATCGGTGCCAACCCGCAACCGATCGGATGGAGCTCTCGGATTGAAAATGCAATTTTCTTGTGCACGAATCTTGGTCTTTTTGTCCCATTGTTCTAGGTCCTTCTTAGTGTCTTGTTGTCCAAGCTCCAGCATTTAAGTCCTTATTCATTAGGAGGAGTATTTTACAAGCCTAGAAGTACCTCAAGAGTGACAACCATTGAACACACAATTGAAGACATCATTTACTATCATTACTACTCTCATTTACTATCATCAACTAGCTCTCAAGGAACCAAATTCGTGCAGAAGGAACCAGGAAACTTTGGAGGTCCAAGGAAGCAACATTTGGAGGCCAAAATCTCAAGAAATCATCACCAATACTTAGGTTATCAATACCTTGTCATTTGTTATCAATTTCAAAGCATTGTAAGACTTAAAACCATGGATTCTAATGTTAAATATTCTGAGTTTGTTTGCATGTTTGCCATGAGTGGCTAGTAGCCTTTTTACACTTGCTTTGATGATGTTTTATGCTTAGTGATAGTTATGATTGTGATAACATGTTTTAATTCAATTTCAAGTCAATCCTAAGAACCAATTGTACCTTAAGTTTCATAGTGACATTTGTTGAGTCAAGTTTAACTAATTGATAATAGTTTCAAGGGTCGAAAGATTTGTTATTATTCAACTAGTTATAATCATTTGTCTATGAATGATTGTTTTTCTCCATAATTATTCTTGACTAAACAAAGAAACAAGAAGTATGATTGTAATGAGAATCCTTTTATAACATCAAATCGGATTGTTTGTAAACCTCTAGTTGGACGAAAGTTTAGATGTTTATGAGCAATTGTAACTTATTTGTCTATGAATGAGTTACCTTTTGTATTGACCATTTCCTAAGAGTATTTGATTTATAATAAAAGATTGTTCTTGTGTTTAAGATAGTCACCATACCTTATGAACCTTGGATTGATCTTGAATTGATTGGTTTACACTTAAAGCTTGTTTTTATGAACTAAAATCTTGACGAAGGTTTAACTTGTAGAAACAATAGATTAGACCACCATCTAATTATCATAACCAACATGTTATCAAAAGTTATCACGATCATGCGTGTCATTGAGTAGAAAACTAGTCTAAGCAAGTGTAATTTTTAAATTATTGAATTTGCTTATTACCTTATTTGCTTGTTTTAGAGATTTACTTTTAGACTTATATTTTGATTCACTCACAAATCCCTGCGAACGATCCCGACTTACCATAATATCTTGCTATAACGGACAAGTTCACTTGCTCGTATGTGTTGTTTCTAGATTCGGTAATTCATCCTTACAAATTTAAAACTTGCACTCATAATCAACACATCAAGTTTCTTAGAGTATATTGAACTTTAAAAACTTGATACGATCCGTGTATGTTTTGAAAACTACAATAAAGGAAAAATCTTTGGTAGAAGTTGACATCTAACTCATTTTTACAATAACAAAAACATTTTCTATATTTGGATATTGTAAGTATCATACTCTTTAAATCATTCTAACACTTCCTTCGAGAAATCTTCTTAATAGGATTCTTCGAAGACTTCGTACTTACACATTTACTATGTGTTAACACTTCTTATTACAACTTACATTCTTTTAACGTGCGTTAACCATTTTCACATCTTTACTTTTATCTCTTTTAGGTTACTCTATTTTTTTCCACATCTAACTTTACATAGGTTAATTCGATAACACTTTCATTATCTTACATTTATCCTTTATATTCACTTTATTCATTAACACGATCTCTTCGTGTTTAACTTAACAACATATCATCATATTCTTACTTACATCCTTAACTCATTTCTTTTACTAATTAGCATATTAGCTATACCATTTTCATTTCATCATTGCTTGTCATTGTTTCTCATCTCATTCTTTACTTTTCATATTTATAGACGCTTAACAATTAGTGTGTCAATTCTCTTCTTACCTTCACGTTATACTTTAGCATACTTATCATTACTACGTTTAATTCTTTAAGTGTTAAATACTTTAACTATTTATTAGCCCATCTCTAATACCACTTACTATTTCTAGTCACATTCCATTATCATCATTCTAACACATATTTATAAAATCATAATACGATCACCGGTACTAACCAAGGTGCACAGCAATCTAATTACTTAAACACCTAAAGTCCTCTATGGACTTATATCGCATAGACATTAACATTATAGCACGCATTCATCATTATCAACTTAGGTTTATGTAACCTATCACATAATTCACTTCCAACTTAAACATTTACTTTCCCGTATTACTAACACTTACGTCTAACGCATCTATAAGTGGTTTAAGACTAGGCAACCTAGAGTGGAAACCTAATTCACTTAAACCGAAGCTCTGATACCAAGTTGTTACGCCCCGTGCCCGCTTTGACCAAAAATTAAAACTTTACGCGCGGAAACGCTTGACTTTAATGGACATACCGTTACTCTTTTGACCATTTACAAAAATCTATAAACATTCAGACCTTGAGTCTATTTTTAAATGAAATTAGACTCAATTACCTTTGAAACGCCGGGTGGCGCGACTCGTAATGACTTACGGATGATTTTATACATAATAAATAAAATGACCAAAAACTAGAGCATATGGCTTTATGCTTCTGGGCATACAGCCATATAGTCTATTCAGAAAACATGTGAAAGCCCAACAATAGCATACAGCTTTACGCTTAAAAGCGTACAGCCATATGGTCTACTCAGAAACATATTCCCATAGCGTACAGCCATATGCTCAGACGCGTATGGCTTTACACCCCTGTATCAGAAACTATCCCAAAATATACTTAACACATTTTCCGGAAAACTCGACTTCCATGACTCTAAAATTAATGAAACTTTCCATAAATCTATTACATAACATAATACATCATTTTCATAATCATTCGACCCGTTTGACCCCAAAATGGGTATAAATAGGCTCTAATCCAAACACTCCTTTTTGACCCGTTTATAACAATTAGACATAACTATAACAAACCATTTGACATTCTTTACTTGAACAACCAAGACATAGATCGCTTGACAAACATTTACAAATCATAAAATGACCATCGGGGGTTCAACTTTGACTTGGAGCTCGGTATCCTACAACTAAGCTCCTATTTTCTTACCAATCTTCTAACATCCACATGTTTAGCCCTTAATCCTTAGTTCCAAGCATTACATTTCCGTCACGTTAAAACCTACAAAACGTAAGACACTTAAACCGTAAGCATAAAGCTTAGTAAGTAAAACGGATATAACTTAAGATCATACATCAAACATACATTACGCATCATAACCATCATTCCATCATAACATTAACCATAACACATACCTTAAGACATCATTAAACATCACCATTCATACTCTAACCAATTCCATCCTACTTTATCATTCTTTTGCTAGTTATGCCAAACTAGCCTTACCATCTACTTTCACATAAGCACATACATAACACATCATTATATAATCTTAACATAAACATCACATAACACATAATGTAATGAAATCCATATAACATCAACTTATAACCGGTTTACTTACGTTAATTCCAAGCTAATAAAACCAAGAGCATCATCAACATCATCATCATTAGCCTCTTCTTCACATCCTAGGTTAAATCATCATAACCATAATCACTTAAAACATGGACAATTTATTATAACAAAGATTTACCACAACCTTAGCTCACCTCTTAACATTTCTAATTATCATATCATCTTATATTGATCATATGATAATTATCCCATAAGGTTATTAACTTAATTTCAATACAAATTATTCTAAAATCACTATAGCCTCTTTAATTAGCTTAACCCATCCTTTAACCAAATTCCCAAGTTATGGTTCATAAACCCTAACTTCTTAACTAACCAATTACTCACAAGGTAGAGGTTACTTACTTGTGTAGTATCATTACTAGGCTTAACCCTTGAGTTGAAACTTTAATCTTCTTCATCAAACATCATCAAAGTTGTTTTCCCTCCTTTTCTTTCTCTCCATATACGACACATACACACATATTGGATAAATAAGAAAATGTGAAGAACCTGGAGATTTCTAGTCAACCCTTCCTTCATAACAAAGTTATTTCTCAATTTGACACATTTGGTCCCTCAAGTCCTTTTGCTTATAATATGGCCATCATATTTTGTTAACCACTACATAACCTTTAATGCTTATAGTTTGACTATCGGGGATGACTAACCATTCCCGTAAGTCCTTAGAACTTATAAAAGTCATAGTCAACTGTTTCAATAGCATTCTTGTAATAAAATACTTAGGCCCGATATCAGGGTGTTATAGGAATCTTCCAAAATACCCATGTTATGTTTTCACTCCTATGGTCTCAATAGAATCATATAGCAAAGGTATGTTCTCTTGAGTAGTTCTATAAAATATGCCTCTATTGCTGATATGCTTTACCTCACTTGTTGAATAGTTGTTAACATTTGTTGTCTAAACTAAAACAGTATTTACAAATAAAAAACCACAACATTCAAAAACTCCCTATTCACAAACTCCCACACCACTCGACACCCTGCAACAGTAAAACGTCACTTCAAAATCTTTTATTTAATCTAAATCTTTCTCATCTTAATCACATTCACAATTCAAAATTCAAATTATCCTTCATCCTCTAAAAACTCTTTCAAACAAAGAAAACTCGGCAAAATTGGTGTACTACACGTTGATCCTCATCATTGTCTCACTCGTGGGACTCATTTATCCCATCCTCAAGTTCTCCTATGGCGATGTTTTTACTTATTGTTCATTTATCCAATCCTTTGTATTGCCTTGTGCATTGAAGTTAATGGAATAAAAGTATTTTTCGTTTAATCTAGATCATTATATCTCATCTCTCGTAGACGCTCTAAATGACTCATTACACAAAACTTTACGTTCATTAATAATCTCGTCAAAACTTATATTAATAATTAGGATCAAAAGCTCTCATCATGAATCAAGCTTTTTTTTTTGCTCTATGAGGTTACTGAATAGAGGGATCCTCTGGCTATAAGGTGTCGGATCCCTTTTTCGAGAAACCTTCGATACGGCAAGACCCAAAAATTAGCGTATCTCCGTGGCGCTCGTAGGAGGTGCCCAACCTTTAACGGCCTCGATCTTTGCAGGATCCACATGAATGCCTTGACTGTTGATGACATGCCCAAGAAATTGTACAGTTCGAATGTTCGGCATACAATTGTTCCTTTTTAAGCAAACCCAAGATAATCTTTAAATGTTCGGCATGTTCCTTCTCATTGCGCGAGTAGATTAGAATATCGTCTATGAACACTATTACGAATTTATCCAAGTATGGTTGCACACTCTGTTTATCAAGTCCATGAACATTGCAGGTGCATTAGTTACACTGAAGGGCATCACTTGGAATTTGTAATGTCTGTAACGTGTTCTAAAAGCGGTTTTGGATATATCCTCCTCTCGAACTCTCAACTGATGGTACCCGACCTTAGGTCGATCTTCGAGTAAACACTCGATCCTTGTAATTGGTCAAACAAGTCATCGATCCTGGGTACTTCACAGTGAGTTTGTTCAATTCCCGATAATCAATACACATTCGGAACGATCCGTCTTTCTTCTTAATGAATAGGATTGGAGCTCCCCAAGGTGATGAGCTTGGTCGGATAAAAACTTTATCTGACAACTCTTTCAATTGCTCTGACAATTCCTTCAATTCCGACGGTGCTAACCTGTAAGGTGCTTTTGCCACTGGTGCCGCTCCAGGCACTAGCTCAATCTGAAATTTTATTTGACGGGCAGGCGGAAGACTAGGCAACTCCTCGGGGAATATTTCGGGAAATTCTTTGACGACCGGAATGTCTTTAAGTCACTTCTCTTTGGACTTGTTTTCCGATACATGAGCCATAAATACTTGGGCATCCTTCATTCATGTATTTCACCACTCGGATGTATGAGATGATACCATAACGAGTTTTACTCTTGTCACCATGGACGATGAGGGTTTCGTTATCAAGCAGGATGTGAATGGCTTTCTCGTCGCATAGAATTCTAGCACGGTGTTTGGATAACCAATCCATACCAATGACGGCGTCAAAACTACCATTTGAATAGGCATGAGATCGATGTGAAAAGGTTTGTATTTTAGGGTTATTTTGCAATTCCGAAGAACGGTGTTGGTGCCAATTAGGTTTCCGTTAGCCATTTCAATTTCGTAGGTAGTGTTGAGTTTAGAGGCAATGTTAAGCAAAGGGGCAAATTTAGATGACACAAAACTCTTATTTGCTCCAGAATCAAACAATAGTCTAGCACTATGTTGATTGAGTAAGAACGTAATGTCAGGGTTCAGTGGTGCGTCTTCTTTTTTCAACACATAAGATCTCCCTCGAACATTGTTCTGCTGACCGTTTCCTTTTGGGCAGCGATTCTTGAAATGTCCCACTTCTCCGCAGGAGTAGAAGGTTGGAGCTACAGGCTGTAGATTGCTACCAGTAGCGGGACTTTTGCAATCCTTAGTCTGATGACCTACTTTCTGGCATTTCCTGCATTTGGTTGTACAAGGCCCATTGTGTAGTTTGTATCTGTTGCATTGGGGTTTCTGACCTTGGTATTCCTTGCCTTCAGTAGCAGCGTAGGCTCTGGCGGTTTCTTGTCTTCAGTTCTATTGATTGTGGCGAGTGTTGCGGTTGTGATGGTTCGGGTTGTTGCTTCGGTGGTTATTGTTGCTGGAGTTGTTGTTGCGATGCTTGTTGGTGTTGCTGCTGTGGTGGTTGTTGCTGTGATTATGAGTGGTCCTTTTGTTATCGAGCTTCCTCTTGAGGTCATTGTTGCACTTGACCTCTCGGTCCAGTAGTTTTTGAGCAAGCTCGATTGCTTCTTCCAGATCTGGCGGATCCGATGAAGTGACGTTTCCCTCAATGCTACGGGGAAGCCCTTCAACATACTTCTCTAGTTCCTTTTCAAGGTCTGGAACTACAGTAGGACATAGTACCTTAAGCTCTTAGAACCTTCTGTTATATGTCATGAGGTCCACTCCCTTGACTACCAATTGGCGAAACTCATCTTCCAGTTTCCTTAGTTGAGAACGGGGGCAGTATTTCTTCAGTATCTTTGCCTTAAACTCAGCCCAGGTGAGTTGGTATGCTGTTGTTGCTCCCATGGTTAGGACAATAGCATTCCACCAAGACAAAGCATCTTGCATGAGAGTTCCTGTAGCGAAGGTGACCTTGTTATCCTCAGTGCAACCGCTTCTTTGAAAGACGCTTTCAACTCGCTCGAACCAGTGAGCAAGTTCGGTCACTCCTTCAATACCCTTTTAGGAAGTTGGTTGGCAACTCATGAAGTCCTTGTAGGTACACCTACGGTTTGCAGCTGTTGTTGTCGGCATGCTAGTGCCGCTGTTCCGGGCATTTTTTGCCGCCTGTTCGGCCAAGACTGCATTGACACCGTCGGCAATTGCCTTCCGAATAGCTTCCGGAGTCATAGCGGGTGCAGATGTTGCAGTTTCAGGGGTTGCGGTTTCGGGCGTTGCAGTTCTAGTTGCTTTCCTTGTGCGAGCCATTTCTCTATCAACATCCCAAGAAAACACACATTTAGAAATCCCACACTGGCCACGTTAGGTTTGAATAATGTAAATAGTAAGACGATCGAGTGTAGGTTATAATAAGATAATCCCATAATAACCGAGTCTATAAGAATTATAAGATGATTAACTCTGGTCCATCTCTGTTGATACAAGCAAGTACCATAAATATCATCACAACATGTTTGAATCAAATCACAACACATACATAAATGATTAAGTTAACTTGTAGGAACCAACATCTCATAAGAGAATCACAATGCATATGAATGTAAAGAAACAACCATGGAAAACATAAATCAACATTAATATAGTACATCCACACAACATAAGATTAATAACTTGTTCAGTTGTTTTATAAAACATACAGATACAAGATTCTTTATTAATACTACATTGGTAGGCTAAGATAACTCCTAGCTATACTAACATATCCCTGATTTATGGTCCTCCTGGTGCACCATCTAGTCGACGTTGAAGATATGCAATCACATCCATCAAAGTCTCCACTATCTGGTCTCGAGCCCTGTCCCTAGCTTGGGAATCCTCAACCATAAGTCTAAGAATCAGAACTTGAAAGCTAACTCGGTCGAGCTCATAGTCTAGAGTCTCAATCACCGTCTGCATCGAAGTGACAGCATCTCCAAACACGGCAATAGTCTCAATGGCCTCCTCCAGATGAGTACCTACCTGCCGAAAACTGCCTCCATCGATAACTGGCCAATCACGAGGTTTTCCACCTCATCAGCAAGATTCTCGATGTGCTCTCGAGGGAAGTCATCAAGGATGTCCACAATATCATCCAAACGGTCCTCATGACGGACTAGTCTATCTGCCAGTAATGGTATGTTGTGGTGAAGGGGTTCTCCAGTGACCGGGAGAATCTTTGAAGCTGCTGTCGAAGAACTCTCGCCCAGTTCCCTAGTGCTCGGGGCACCCACCTGGGATTTCCAATATTGGATAATCGGTAGCAAGAAAGACCATTTGTGATCGTCTATTTGCTTGCGGGTCCTACGGTGAGTTGCGGCCTCAATCGCGGCATGGGAATAAGGGTCTGATGGAGATAGAGCCAATGGCTATGTCCTCTTGTGAAGTGGTAGAGGATCACTGTGAGCAACTGATGGTGGAGATGCAGGTGGTTGGGTAGCAGATGGTAATGGAATAGTAGTGGTCTGCTGGTAAATGACGGTAGGTGGTGGTGGTGGAGATAGTAACATAGGTGACGGTGGTGTACTAGTATGCTCAGGAGCTGAGGGCGGTGATACAGCTGGAGCAGGTGGTGGTATGAGTGAGGCTCCTCCGTGATATCGGAAAGCTTGCCCAAAGGGTTCTGGCTTATATGGCTGAAGTTGTCCCACTCGCCTACGTCGGCGAACCGGACCAGGTGATGTGGGTCGTGACGCGGGAGGAGAAGTCTCCGAGTCGAATGCAGGTAGACATTGCTGACTCTGCATGTATCGGTCAGTAGCAGGTGAGATTGGCATGACTGCTTGAGCATAGTCTGAAGTGAGAGGCATAGGATCCTCGATCTCTGAATCATACGATACAGCGATAGGATGGGGATCTGAAGACATAATACTATAATAATCCCGAATAGTAAATGTAAGTTATCAACATAAGCATAAACATGTTAGACTTATTAAGAACTCATATAGTAAGCAACATTCTTTTAAAATGTTGAAATGTGTAGGCACGGAGGGCATAGGGTGGTTATGTTTTAAAAATGGTCCATTTGAAACTGTAGTTATAGTCCAGTGTTTAAAATACATCTGGTTCTCTATAACCATGGCTCTGATGCCAATCTGTAACACCCCCAAAATTTAATAGTAACAGTGGAAGAGTTAATGGGGTATTACACAGAGGATCATAGTCATAATCATAGAAAACGACTCGAAAGAGACTTTCAAAAGTTACGTTTATCATTCAAAAGACCAAGTATTCGGAATACAAAGAGGTTTCATAGTTTAACGTTACATGACAGACATGTTTATTTAAAAGTGAATGATAAAACATTTATTTAACACCCGTGCCGGGTTTAGTACCCTACTCCGTGCCTTGAGTTCCAGCTTAGTTACCTGAGATAAACATGCTAAAAGTCAACAAAAGTTGAGTGATACTCATAGGTTTAAGTTTAGCAGTTGAACACAAGGTATAAGCGTTAATTGCATCGAATCTCAATTAAACAAGTTAAAATCAAGTTGTTATTGCATTAAGCTCATGACACGCAACATTTTACAGGAATCAAAATGATGTAAAGTATTCGGGCCCTCAGGATAGGTATTGTCCATTAACATATAAGTTTGTTTAAATAAAGTACATTTGGGTGGCTCATCCAAGCAGACCCAAACGGGGATTGTCAGTCCCAAATAGATCTATTCACAACTATTTATGTTCACTCATAAGTGATTAAGGTTCATGATAGAGGGACTTTTGGCAATAAGTTACTTAAGCAATAATAACGTCAGGCATAGCATACTAAAGAGCTTGTGTTCATGTTTGTAGCATGTATCTCCCACAAAAGGTTTAAAAAGTTAAGGGTGTGCTATGAACTCACCTTGGTAGTACGGTAGTAGTGGTAGTATCGTAACTCAAACAATGAAAGAAAACGGCTTCAACACACGACCTAAATAATATATGACAAGTTTTAGTGGTTTGATAGTCTAAGTCTAGTTTAATCGCGAGTATTGGTTATTAATTTTGTGATAGGAAAACTTGTGCGTTTTAAATGCTTAAAGTTCAAAAAAAAAATTATATATAAAAATAACTTTTGAGTATGTGATCGTTCGTCGAAGAACAATAGGTAATGACGAGATCGTCATAGGTAAACAAGGTTGGTGATCGGTAGAACATATTCAACGTTTTAAGTTTTGGTTAGACGTTTATATATATTTCGAAGTTATATAAATATATATATTATTATAGAAAAATGTAACGATAGACGTCGATTTCTCATGAATAAAAATATTCATCTCGGGTTTTGAGTTTTGAAAATATTATTATAAGTATATAATTTGTTATTTCAGAAATAACTTTTAAGCTTCACAAAGTTACACTTTATAACCTAACGACATAACATTTACACCGTTTGTCCAAAGTTAACTATAATTACGTTTTAAGTCCAAAACATTTTAATATTTACATTTTATACCCAAAAGTTCCAAATTTACAGTTTTCATCACAAAAATTAAATTGGCAGCTTTTACCATAAGTTTATAAACTTGGCAACTTTAGTCCCTCGTTAGCAAAACTTTGCAAACTTAGTCCAAATTTTATAAAAATCAAAGTTTAACATTTTCATTTTATAAATAAGCTTATAACAGCTTATTTAACTTATCAAAACAGCTTATTATTTGAAAAGAGCTTATTTTCTGCTTATGGGCTTTTAACGAGCCAAATATATGGCTCATTAAGGTTTTATGATCCAATAGGTTTCAAGGGTTATTGGGCTTGACTTTGGGCTCATTTAAGTTTTACAAAAACATATCCAAAGAGCTTATACGACCAGCTTATTAGAATTGCTTATAAACTGCTTATTGGGCTTTAAGGCCCACTCGTTAAATTTATAAGTTTTAGAAAACTGTCACTAACTCGCTTAGCTTTAGGCTTTACAAAGGGATTAAACGAGCTTGTTATGGTGATTTATTTGCGTTGCTTAATTGTTTGGTATATGAACTATTAGATCGAGTATTAAAAAGGTTATGTCATGTGTCGAAAATAGAAAATTCGAGGCCAAAGTAACACGACCTAGGCCTATTCTGAAAAACAGTTATAATGTCATAAAATTTCTCTAAGTGTTTTAGCATTGTCGAATAGAGTCAAGGGGACTTAGGAACGTGTCCTAAAAGTGATTTAAACGTATATATTGGTTACAAATAATTGTGACACCTAATTGTTGGTACATTAAACATTTAGTACGTTGAATAAAATATATATGTTGTTAATAGATTTTACGAGAAAATGAGACAAAGCTTACTCAACTTAGTTTGTTTTGAAATAGTTTTCAAACTCTCAAATTATTTCTAAGTGTTTATATAAATTCAAAAAGNTTCCACAAAAGGTTTAAAAAGTTAAGGGTGTGCTATGAACTCACCTTGGTAGTACGGTAGTAGTGGTAGTATCGTAACTCAAACAATGAAAGAAAACGGCTTCAACACACGACCTAAATAATATATGACAAGTTTTAGTGGTTTGATAGTCTAAGTCTAGTTTAATCGCGAGTATTGGTTATTAATTTTGTGATATGAAAACTTGTGCGTTTTAAATGCTTAAAGTTCAAAAAAAATTATATATAAAAATAACTTGTGAGTATGTGATCGTTCGTCGAAGAACGATAGGTAATGATGAGATCGTCGTAGGTAAACAAGGTTGGTGATCGGTAGAACATATTCAACGTTTTAAGTTTTGGTTAGACGTTTATATATATTTCGAAGTTATATAAATATATATATTATTATAGAAAAATGTAACGATATACGTCGATTTCTCATGAATAAAAATATTCTTCTCGGGTTTTGAGTTTTGAAAATATTATTATAAGTATATAATTTGTTATTTCAGAAATAACTTTTAAGCTTCACAAAGTTACACTTTATAACCTAACGACATAACATTTACACCGTTTGTCCAAAGTTAACTATAATTACGTTTTAAGTCCAAAACATTTTAATATTTATATTTTGTACCCAAAAGTTCCAAATTTACAGTTTTCATCATAAAATATTAAATTGGCAGTTTTTACCATAAGTTTATAAACTTGGCAACTTTAGTCCCTCGTTAGCAAAACTTTGCAAACTTAGTCCAAATTTTATAAAAATCAAAGTTTAACATTTTCATTTTATAAATAAGCTTATAACAGCTTATTTAACTTATCAAAACAGCTTATTATTTGAAAAGAGCTTATTTTCTGCTTATGGGCTTTTAACGAGCCAAATATATGGCTCATTAAGGTTTTATGATCCAATGGGTTTCAAGGGTTATTGGGCTTGACTTTGGGCTCATTTAAGTTTTACAAAAACATATCCAAAGAGGTTACACGACCAGCTTATTCGAATTGCTTATAAACTGCTTATTGGGCTTTAAGGCCCACTCGTTATATTTATAAGTTTTAGAAAACTGTCACTAACTCGCTTAGCTTTAAGCTTTACAAAGGGATTAAACGAGCTTGTTATGGTGATTTATTTGCGTTGCTTAATTGTTTGGTACATGAACTATTAGATCGAGTATTAAAAAGGTTATGTCATGTGTCGAAAATAGAAAATTCGAGTCCAAAGTAACAAGACCTAGGCCTATTCTTAAAAACAGTTATAATGTCATAAAATTTTCTAAGTGTTTTAGCATTGTCGAATAGGGTCAAGGGGACTTAGGAACGTGTCCTAAAAGTGATTTAAACCTATATATTGGTTACAAATAATTGTGACACCTAATTGTTGGTACATTAAACATTTAGTACGTCGAATAAAATATATATGTTGTTAATAGATTTGATGAGAAAATGAGACAAAGCTTACTCAACTTAGTTTGTTTTGAAATAGTTTTCAAACTCACAAATTATTTCTAAGTGTTTATATAAATTCAAAAAGGGCGACACAACTAAGAAGCGTGTCATAAAATGTATTTATACGTATATATATGTTACGAATTTTTGTTGTATCTATTTGATGGCATACTAAATAATTAGTATATCCAATAAAATACATATGTTTTTAATATAAATAATGAATTATGAGTGTAAAGTAAACGTGACTAGAATCAAAAATAACGATAATATAAAAAGGATCAAAACGGCTCACCAAACCACAAAAGGTGGGGTAAAATGTTACATAGAGCTTGAGGTTGGCTAGAAAAAGATCGTGGATTGTTTCTTGACACCAAAGATATAGGAACGAGAGGAGGTAAATCCTTAGATTGACTCGAATCCCTCTAACTCTTGCCAAAGCTACTCGTGGTCAAGCACCATAAAAGACTTAGAAATATTTGAGTTGTGATTATATTTGAGGGTGGTGAGTTAAGTGGTTTGCATGCATGGTTTTATAGGTGATTTTTGGCACAAGCATGGAAGTCAAATGATGACCACAAGGACCATAGGGTACGAGGTAATAGGGGTGCAATAGTGAGTCAAGTAAAGTTATTAACATGAATCGTCCTTGTATTGTATTCAAACAAAGGGGAAGAAACAAAAGCAATCATGGTTTATTTGTCCTTGTACAAGTTTCCAACTGAGAGGAAGACAAAAAGATCCATGGTTTGCGTTGAATACTAGTTAGTATAATATGTAGGTCAATTCCTTTTAACACATGTGGTCAAAGATAGTTTCATGATTACCATTTAAATTGATGGTGATGAATAGGGAAGTTAGTAGTTTGTTCGTCCTTGTGGAGCTTGATCCGAGAAGAAAGAAACAAAAAGAGACATCATGGTTGTTTGTTTGGTCTTTTTTGTGAGTATTAGAAGGCCAATTCATCAATAAAAACGTGCTAGCCTCACTTGTGAATCGTTTGGGGTGAGTTGAGGGTCATACGAGACATATGGCTAGCCAATTATAGCTTTTAAGTAAATTTGGTATGGTGGAAATCAACCTAAACTTTGATTACTTTTGAGCTAGTAAATGATCAAGTTAAGGAGCATGGTTTGTCACGTTCGAATCTCAGCTGGGAGAGCAAACGAGTTATGTAAAAATATTAACATGTTGTTAAGGATAATCGAGAGTAAAATGGGCAAAGTAAACGCGCATGGAAATGTCAATCGAAAATAATTATAGGTTGTTGGGTTTGTTTCGGAGTTGTGCTTAGCTTGATTTGCTGGGCTTGTTTCATGGCCAGGCCCAAAAGAAAGAAAAGAAATAAAAAAAATGATAATAATAAGGGTCCGTTGGGTTTGTTTGGTTTGCTGTGGGATTGAGCCGAGGCCCAATGAGCTTTGTAGGCCCATTTGATGTATTTTGGATATTGGGTTGAGGTCCAATATCATTAGTGAGTATTTAGGAAATTTTTCGTGAGTTCGGAAAATTATTAGAACACGTTTGGTTGAATGACGAAACGTAACCTATAAACGGTAAAAGTTTTATTATTATTCGCGATTCTTAGACTATCAAGTTTCGTGTGTGAGCATCGTTTCAAGGTAAATGGTAATCAAAAGTAACGTTGTGATTGAAAATAGTATAGCATGAATAACAAAAAAACTTTGTTACCGGTATAAACAGTTATTAATAAGGTAATGATTTATTAATCATAAATTAGTATTTACTATTCGTAGAAAATTACGAGAGGTTACAACTTACATAAAAATATTCAAGGTCAAAGTTGCAAAATAAATACTTCAAAAGTAAAAACTAGATAATAATTATAAGACGAAGGTAGTATATATTATTTTATAATCCACAATGATATATACATTGTCTTGATAAAATGATAGTGTATTAAGTTATTTTGACAAGGTACGGATATTTAAAGAAGTGTTCAAGTAATCACCACTTCATATTCTTCTTATTTTGGTGCCTTTACATGTCTTGGGGCCTCGATATAACTCACAAAACCAATCTGTAAATATCTATCCTACTATAAGATTCGGTCCGTATATTCAATGTGGAGTAATGATTATAGAGTTTTTTGAGTTAAAATCATGTATTAGGAAGCTTAATGGTTCGACATAAGTAATTGCCTGCATACAAGGAGTCGCCTTTATTGATCGAACCGAATAATTGCATTCATACAAAGAGGCATGTCGCTACATTCATGTTTGCTTAATGGAGGCTATAGAATGAATATGCAATTAGAGTTTATGTGTAATATCAACAATCTGGGAGTTACACCATGAATCATTGTCTATTGACCATTGTCTTGATGAATATAACATAGATAAGCTCTCCTTTATCTTCCAGCATAACCAAAACCAAATCCTTTATCTTCCACCATAACTACAACGAAACATAACATGTCAAACAAGGGTTTAGATAGCATGGCCATCGAGGTTGCCCAGCCGAAGGCTGATTTGTACTTGGACCAGCTTCATGTGGGTGTCACTGGCACCATTGTTGTGATGATTTGTAGAGTGTCGGATGTCAATGCTGTGACCGGGTGCTATTTGAGCACGGACTTCATTGTTTGATGCGAGGATAAGATAGGATTACATTTATCATTATGAATAGAACATGTTTACCTCAAATACTAATACAATATTTTGTAGGGCAAGGCGATGCACTGCATTTCAAGGAACAATATAGCTCACAATTTTGTTAGGCTAAAAGAAGGCGTTGTTTACTCCATCATAAACTTTGTAGTCTAGCCAAAAAAGGAAGAGTTCCGCATCATAAAAGAAGATTCATTCATGCTTGAATTGTCGGGTCCATAACAACGCAAAAAGTTTCTGCTAAGCCTGATGGTTTTGTCATATATCCTTTTGAGCTCACAGACTTTGATGAAATTGAACCTACAAACAATAATTATTTGATTGGTAATATTTTTACACCATTGAACCTACAAACAATTAATACTTGATTGACAATGTTTTATCTATACACTATTGTTTGTGATTGTTTGCAATTTGGCTATTCTCATTAGTGAAAGAAAAACTGGCAGATGTTGTAGGGTACATAAAAAATGTCGGGAGGACAATCCAACAGAAACAGTCTTGAGGACTCTAGATTTCTATCTTGCTAATAAAAGGGTTTTTCGTTTGTCTAGATTTGTTGTGAATATACCTGAAATTTTAATTATCGTTGGTCAGTATCTACCGTAAACAAGAAACACCCCGCTTATTTTTATTTTATAAACAGGGGACAGCCAATTAGGGTGACACTTTGGGGAGGATTAGGTGACGTGCTGATAGAAAAGAAAATGAAACATGTTAGGCTATGTCCAGTTGTTCTAACTTCTATTAATGCTAAATATCATAACAATAAGAGTCCATGGAATATAAAGTTTATTCACAGTTTAGATCGTTATGGCTGAGTGATTTTGTTTAACCTTGGAGATAAACTTTATCTCTCTAGCAGGTCTCTTAGTAGTTCTATTAGTATCCCATGAGTTACAAAACTATTGATTAATCAAGGAGAAACCGAGAGGTTCATGCATAGGCTTATTAAAACGTCCCTTCTTATTAAACATCTAATAAGTACATTTTAAGGCTAAATTAAAACTTTAAATAACTAATTAAAAGTTCTCTTAGTATCCCACGAGTTACAAAACTATTGATTAATAAGGAGAAACTCAAAGGTTCATGTAATATTTAAAAATCGTCCTTTAGCATCTAAAAAATACGAATGTATTTGTTTTTACACATACACATATGGGTAGTCATATTTCAAACAAATAGAATTGACTAGAGAGGTGATTGCACAATACTTTTACATGCCAATTTCATAAGCTGCAAAAAAGCTAAATGTTAGATTAACTGTGTTCAAGAAACAACATCGAGAATTGGGTATTCATCATTGGCCTCATCAAAAACTTCTGAGTATACAATCGCTAATCTATGATGCGTGGGTTTTGCAACCTTTGCACTTATGTTTTACCTCTCAAGGGATCTTGAGAAGCTTACAACCCTCACCAGGCAGTGTACCTGACTGATGTAGTATAGTGAAGTGGCAAGTACCGGGGGATTGATCGTTCTCT
>LBNU01015752.1:115600-128765 GCA_014162995.1 Artemisia annua
GGCTTAAATGACCCCCTAAAAGCGTAACACTTTTCGCCTCATCAAATACCCTTACACTTGAGATTTGCTTGTCCTCAAGCAAATGCGCTTTTATTCCAATCAAAATATGAGCTAGGGGTCATTTAACACTAATATAAAAGTAATTACAACAAATAGTTATTCAACCCTAGTCAAAGCAAGCACGGAAATCTGAGGGGTGTACTAGGGGTATCGTGTACTAAAAATGAGTACAACTCTCTAGAATTTTCCTTCTCTCTAAGATTTCATCACATTTTATTAAGTAATTCATCATCTAATTTCAATCTATCCATTTGATTTTAATTTTGTTTTTAGATCTGTGTTCTACTGTTCATTCCACACATTTCAATACCTAATTTCACCGTTAATCCATCTCATTAAACAACCATTTAATCCTTTTACTATGATCTTTAGTCCTGATTGATTTTATCAATCATGGCTGACCTAGATCTGAAACCCCCAAACTTAGACCCTCCACCTAAACCGGTTGAGGATCTTATTCGTCCTAAGAAACATTCTAAGAAATCTAAAAATGAAGCTAAATCTGCTATGAAGAAGCCTAATGATGTCTCTGAATCATCTCATGTTAGTTTTAAAAAAGGGGCTCAAAGGAATAACACTAGGAGTGGTGGTTCTGTGAAGAATGGTGGGTCTGTGAAGATTATGGAAGAGATGGAATTGGAAGATGAAGATGGTGAGGTTACTGAAGACGTTGAGGATATGTTGAGTAAGGAGGAAGGTACTGGAGATGTTGGTGGTTCTGAGGAGGGTTTGTTAGCTAAGAAATCTAAGGTTGATGTTGTTATTGAGGGTGGTATGGAGGTTAATATTCAGGGTGAAATGGAAACTAACAAGGTTAGTGTCATGTTCCCTGAAGTTGAGGTGAGTAATTTGGCTAACAATGATGTTGGTAGCTTGAATTGTGCTAAGAATAAGAGTACTAATGTTGAGCCTAATACTGTTTTGCCTATTATGCCTGTTCCTTTTCATGAAAACCATGTATTAAATCCTAAGTTGAATACTGAGTCTAATGCTAGGGTTAATGTTAACAATAATGGTGTAGATGGTAATGTTAACCAAAGTATGAAGCAGAGTGAAAGTGTTGTGGGAGAATCTAGCAAGGCTAAGGATGTGGTTATGCAGGATAATACTACTTTTAACAGGCCTTTATCTTTTAGCAATGCTGTTCAAGGCTTTTATAATAGTACTAATAATAGGCTTAGGCTTATTCCTGTTTCTGTGGATGATAAGGGCAAGGAAATGGTTGATTTAGATCCTGTGATTGAAGAGGGAAGTAAGAAATGGAATTTGACTCTTGTGGGATATTTTGTGGGATACAGTATGGGGTATAGGGAAATTGTTGGGCATCTAAAAAGAATGCAGAGGCCATACCAATTGGAGGATGTTATTGTTAATAATTCAGGCCTATATTATCTCAAATTCAAGTCAGAGGAAGGTATGCAAACAGTTATTGAGAATGGACCATGGTTGGTGGATCATAAGCCAATGTTTGTTCAAAGATGGGAAGCTGGCTTGTGCTTGACCAAACCTGAGCCTACTAGAATTCCAGTTTGGGTTAAAATTTTTAATGTTCCACTTGAGGCATGGAATATTGAAGGTATTAGTAGGATTGCAAGTAGATTGGGAACTCCTATTATAATGGATAGAATCACTACAGCTATGTGTTAAAGAGCTAATGGCAGGGCTAAGTTTGCTAGAGTTCTTGTTGAGATTGATGCAACTAAGGGTATTATTGAGGTAGTGGATGTGTGTTACAAGAGTCTAGGAAGATCAATGCAGTTAAAAGTAGAGTATGATTGGAGACCTCCAGCTTGTTCTTACTGCAAGGTCTTTGGTCACAATTTTAAGGATTGTAATAAAAGAGAACCTACTATGGATGAAAAAGTGGAGCTAGCTAAGGCTAAAGCTCAAGTTGCTGTGGGAAACAATCTTGATACTAAGGGGGTGATGGGTGGCAAGCTGTTCAGGGTAGAAAGAACTCAAGAAATGGTAATATGGGAAGCAGTAGCCAGGAACCAACTTACAATCAGTATGAGCAGCAAAGATTTAGGAATGGTCCTAGTTACTATAGAGGTGGTGTTAGTCAAAGAGGCAGAGGAGGAAGCTATGGTAGAGGTAATTCTAATGGTGCAGCCACTTATGGTGATAACAGGTATGTTGCTTCTACTAGCAATGGTAATGTTAAAGTTCCAAAAACTGGTGAAGTTAATAAACTGGAAAAGAACAAAGAAAAAGTGGTTACCAATGATGTGACAACCCGTAAAATTTCTCCCTAGTTCCATTTGGAGAAACGATCATCTATTTTGAGTTTGGTATGGTTTTCGAGAAAATAGACGTATTTATATTCATTTTCATCGGAAATATTATTTTGAACGCGTTGATGTAATTCCCGTGTCATGAATCCAGCGTTTGATAGTTGAAATGAGCCCCGAGCCTTATCTCGTAAAAGATTTGAGAAATTATGCTTTCAGTCCCTGTGGAATATTTTCACAACCGCCCCTCATCTTTTGTGAACTTTATATGTTGTAATTTACATTTTATTAAACTTTGGGTAGAGTATAAGAGGGAATTATAACCCCACTTTTCATTTTTTTAGGGTTTCACCCATCTCTCTTCCCTCTCTCCTTTTCCCAGCCGACACACCTCTCCTCCTCTCCCTATTATCCGGCCGTTTTCCGGCGAGTAACACCACCACCGCCTCGCGTGAACCCACACCGCTACCACCATGTTAACCACCATCATCTCCCCTCCATTTCCTTGTATTGCACGCGCTCCAAAATGTCACCCAACACCTTCTCTACTCGCGTATCAGTCGCGAATCATCACCCACCATCACCCCACTCGTGTTCTTGATTCACCAAAGACCAAGGTAGTGGCAACTCACCATTTTGTGGTCGTTGTACCACGTTTGGATCCAAAACCCACGGATCTTGAAGGGTTAAAATGTATAACGAAATAAAAATAAATGATAACGAGATTATAAAGTTGTTTGGTATCATTGGTTCGTTTTGTTGTTACTCTTGTTGTGTTTTAGAGTGTGTCGTGAGCTTAAGACTCACGGCCTAGTGGGTTTTGAGTGTTATGAGTCGCGGAATTGGCTTTAGTAATGGGTTGGATGTTGTTCTTGTTTGGCGAGGGTTTAAGAGTAGATTTGGAGATGGATTTGTGTTTGGACTGCTGCTGAGTCCTTGTGTTGTCGAGTGCCAGTGTCATTATTGGTTCTTGTTGAGGTTGTCGTGCTAATGTGGTCACCAGGTTCTTATTGGTTGTAGTCGTGGGTAGGAGTCGAGACCATTAAGGTCTCGGCAAAGTTACTCTTGTCGTATCGTTGTTGTTTGTTCTGGTTGTTGTTCCTGGTATTCTTATTATTGGTTATTGATGTCATTAGAGGTTGTGTTGTATTGTTGAGGTCGCGAGATATAGATGACGGGGAGTAGGAATGGTTAACGCGCCGTAGCCGGCCGTTATTCTTGAAGTTGTGATTGTGGACTCGAAGCGAGTGATAACCCGAACAACATAATAACTATGCGATCTTAATAATAGGAATTTGGTATATATGTATACTTGATTGACTTTTAAATATTGATAACGAATAATAAACGTTATTCGATATTTACAAGTTAACACTAATAAATATTAGAAAATGATACGAACGTTATATATCGCTTTCAAGTTATTAGAAAATATTAATTAGCGTTAAAGACGTTCGTTAATATTTCTAAGTTAATACGAAATCGTTAAATAACGATACTAACGTTAACTAATGTTTATTTGAGATTTCGAATGAAATAATGAGTAATATTAATACGGATGGATTATAAATCGCTTCGAGGTTATTAACACTAATATAAAAGTAATTACAACAAATAGTTATTCAACCCTAGTCAAAGCAAGCACGAAAATCTGAGGGGTGTACTAGGGGTATCGTGTACTAAAAATGAGTACAACTCTCTAGAATTTTCCTTCTCTCTAAGATTTCATCACATTTTATTAAGTAATTCATCATCTAATTTCAATCTATCCATTTGATTTTAATTTTGTTTTTAGATCTGTGTTCTACTGTTTATTCCACACATTTCAATACCTAATTTCACCGTTAATCCATCTCATTAAACAACCATTTAATCCTTTTACTATGATCTTTAGTCCTGATTGATTTTCTCAATCATGGCTGACCTAGATCCGAAACCCCCAAACTTAGACCCTCCACCTAAACCGGTTGAGGATCTTATTCGTCCTAAGAAACATTCTAAGAAATCTAAAAATGAAGCTAAATCTGCTATGAAGAAGCCTAATGATGTCTCTAAATCATCTCATGTTAGTTTTAAAAAAGGGGCTCAAAGGAATAACACTAGGAGTGGTGGTTCTGTGAAGAATGGTGGGTCTGTGAAGATGATGGAAGAGATGGAATTGGAAGATGAAGATGGTGAGGTTACTGAAGACGTTGAGGATATGCTGAGTAAGGAGGAAGGTACTGGAGATGTTGGTGGTTCTGAGGAGGGTTTGTTAGCTAAGAAATCTAAGGTTGATGTTGTTATTAAGGGTGGTATGGAGGTTAATATTCAGGGTGAAATGGAAACTAACAAGGTTAGTGTCATGTTCCCTGAAGTTGAGGTGAGTAATTTGGCTAACAATGATGTTGGTAGCTTGAATTGTGCTAAGAATAAGAGTACTAATGTTGAGCCTAATATTGTTTTGCCTACTATGCCTGTTCCTTTTCATGAAAACCCTGTATTAAATCCTAAGTTGAATACTGAGTCTAATGCTAGGGTTAATGTTAACAATAATGGTGTAGATGGTAATGTTAAGCAAAGTATGAAGCAAAGTGAAAGTGTTGTGGGAGAATCTAGCAAGGCTAAAGATGTGGTTATGCAGGATAATACTACTTTTAACAGGCCTTTATCTTTTAGCAATGCTGTTCAAGGCTTTTATAATAGTACTAATAATAGGCTTAGGCTTATTCCTGTTTCTGTGGATGATAAGGGCAAGGAAATGGTTGATTTAGATCATGTGATTGAAGAAGGAAGTAAGAAATGGAATTTGACTCTTGCGGGATATTTTGTGGGATACAGTATGGGGTATAGGGAAATTGTTGGGCATCTAAAAAGAATGTGGAGGCCATACCAATTGGAGGATGTTATTGTTAATAATTCAGGCCTATATTATCTCAAATTCAAGTCAGAGGAAGGTATGCAAACAGTTATTGAGAATGGACCATGGTTGGTGGATCATAAGCCAATGTTTGTTCAAAGATGGGAAGCTGGCTTGTGCTTGAGCAAACCTGAGCCTACTAGAATTCCAGTTTGGGTTAAAATTTTCAATGTTCCACTTGAGGCATGGAATATTGAAGGTATTAGTAGGATTGCAAGTAGATTGGGAACTCCTATTATAATGGATAGAATCACTACAGCTATGTGTGAAAGAGCTAATGGCAGGGCTAAGTTTGCTAGAGTTCTGGTTGAGATTGATGCAACTAAGGGTATTATTGAGGAAGTGGATGTGTGTTACAAGAGTCTAGGAAGATCAATGCAGTTAAAACTAGAGTATGATTGGAGACCTCCAGCTTGTTCTTACTGCAAGGTCTTTGGTCACAATTTTAAGGATTGTAATAAAAGAGAACCTACTATGGATGAAAAAGTGGAGCTAGCTAAGGCCAAAGCTCAAGTTGCTGTGGGAAACAATCTTGATACTAAGGGGGTGATGGGTGGCAAGTTGTTCAGGGTAGAAAGAACTCAAGAAATGGTAATATGGGAAGCAGTAGCCAGGAACCAACTTACAATCAGTATGAGCAGCAAAGATTTAGGAATGGTCCTAGTTACTACAGAGGTGGTGTTAGTCAAAGAGGCAGAGGAGGAAGCTATGGTAGAGGTAATTCTAATGGTGCAGCCACTTATGGTGATAACAGGTATGTTGCTTCTACTAGCAATGGTAATGTTAAAGTTCCAAAAGCTGGTGAAGTTAATAAACTGGAAAAGAACAAAGAAAAAATGGTTACCAATGATAAGGGTAAGAGTGTGGATAAAGCTAAAGAAGTTATCAGTACTAATAACAAATATGGTGCTTTGGTTGATGAAGGTGAGAATAATGTGGAAGGTGATTGGCATAACATGAAACTTAAAATTCATGTAGCATGTGACTTGGGAATTGATATGGAATTGATATTTCTGAGAATGAAAAAAAGGGGTGGAATAAGGAGCTACAAGATTATTATAATGTGAAGATTAAAGTTTTGGAGAAGAATAAGAAGAAAAGTCAGATCATGGATAGAATTAAGAGTTTGGAAAAAGAAATAATCTCTAGTAATAGAGGTATGGACACTAATGTGAACAAGAAAACTGAATCAATGGTTACTGAAGAAATGGAGAGTACTGGTGCTTCTAGAAGTCAAGCTTATAGCAATGTGTATGATAAGGTGTACAGGGAGGAGTTGGACAGAATCAAAGGTATGGTGTTGAAGAAGCAAATTGCTGAAGTGGAATTTTTTATTTTATCTGAACAACCTTTCTCTGTTGCTGTTAAGGAAAGTTGGACAGATGAAATGTTAGATTTCTACAAGGCTAAAATGATTGATAATAGGAAGAATGTTATTGATGATATTGTGAATTCTATGGAAGAAGATGTTGCTGATGATCCATCTGCACATGCTTCTTTCATGACTCAAAATGAAGTATGTAGTGTGGTGGATGATTCATTAACTCAGATGCAGGGTGATGGTGCAGCAACATCCTCACTTTTTTAATAGTAGTCAAAATTGCTTCATGGAACATTAGAGGTATGACTGATACCTCTAAACATGATGAAGTGAAATTGTTGATTTCTGAAAATGGGATAAGTATGTGTGGTATTATTGAAACTAGGTTGAATAAGAAAATTGCCAACAATGTTTGTAATGAAGTGTTTGGTAATTGGTGTTGGGAGAATAATAGTGTGGATTGTATTAGAGGATGTAGGATTGCTGTTGCTTGGGATCCTAGAATCTTCAATGTTGTTTTGATATCTAAAAGTGACCAAGTGATGCATTTTTTGGTTACTGATGTTCATAGTAGTAAGTCTTTCCATGTGTCATTTGTCTATGCTGAAAATGATCCAAAAGAAAGGCTGGTTTTATGGAAGAATCTAGTTGACTTTAAGACCAACATTGGTGATTCCTCTTGGGTGATGCTGGGTGACTTTAATGTCTCATTATATGCTGAAGAATCTACTAAATCTGGCATTCAAAGAGATTTTGGAATTCAAGATTTCAGAGAATGTGTGGAAACATGCAATATGGAGGATTTGCCAATGGAAGGGCTTTTTTACTCTTGGATTCAGAAAAGAAATAATCCTGAGTGTGGTATTATGAAAAAACTTGATAGAATCATGGGGAATTGTCACTTTATGGAAGATTACAAGGCTTGCATTGCTTCTTTTTTACCTTTTGTAACTTCTAACCACAGTCCTGCTATTCTCCATATTGCTGATATTGTTATCAAGAGATCCAAGACATTCAGATTCATGAATTATTTGGCTGATAAAGCTGATTTTCTGAAGGTTGTTAATGAGAATTGGAATATTCCTGTTAAAGGTTACTCTATGTTTGTTCTTGCCAAAAGACTTAAGTCTATGAAGAAGCACATGAGAAATCTCAATAGGAAGAATGGTAATGTATTTGTGAAGGTGAAGCAGTTGAGAACTGAGCTTAAGAAGGTTCAAATGGAGCTGGAAAAAGATCCTAATAATCCTATGTTAAGAGAAGAGGAATTGATTTATAACTTTGCTTACAGAGAGGCTATTGAGGATGAGGAGAAAGTGTTGAAGCAAAAATCCAAGATTGAGTGGCTCAAAGAAGGAGATCAAAACAATGCCTATTTTCATAATTTTATTAAAGGAAGATTTAGTAAAAGCAGGATTGATTATGTTTATGATGAAGATGGTAATAAGCATAGTGGAAATGATATTGCTAAGAAGTTTGTTGAACATTTTCATGGGTTTTTGGGTAAGGAAGATGATGTTTTTCCTGTGGAAGATCCAGAAGGTTTGTTTACTAAGAAGATAAGTGCTGAAGATGCAGTCCATATCATCAGGCCCATTAGTAATGATGAAATAAGGGCTGCTATTTTTGATATAGATGATAATAGAGCTCCTGGACCAGATGGCTTCACTACAAAGTTTTATAAAGCTTCATGGGATATAATTGGTGGTGATGTTTGCAGAGCTATTAAGGAGTTCTTTTCTAGTGGCAAGTTACTAGGAGAATTGAACAACACCATTATCTCTCTGGTTTCTAAGAATAAAAACCCTAGAGTGGTCACTGATTACAGGCCTATTGCATGTTGTGGGGTGGTGTACAAAGGTATAAGTAAAGTGATTACTAACAGAATTAAGGATGCCCTTGGTAAACTTATTGACTGCAACCAGAGTGCCTTTATTGAAGGGAGACAAATCAGTGATAACATTCTTTTCATTCAAGAATTAATGAATGGGTATAACTGGTCTAATAGGGCAAGAAGGTGTGCTTTCAAGGTGGACATACAGAAGGCTTATGATACCGTAAGCTGGGATTTTTTGAAGATTGCTTTGGAAAATTTTGGCTTTCATTCCACTATGATCAACTGGATTATGATATGTCTATCTACTGCTTCTTTCTCAATCAAAGTTAATGATGAAATTCATGGTTTCTTCAAAGCCAAGAGAGGATTAAGGCAAGGAGATCCTGTGTCACCTTATTTGTTTACTATTATCATGGAAGTATTTAATCTTATGATAAAAAGACAGATAAGTGTTGACAACAGGTTCAAGTATCATTGGGGTTGCAAGGAGCTACAAATTACTCATCTATGTTTTGCAGATGACTTGATTCTTTTGTGTCATGCTGATTTGGTATCTGCTTCAATTCTAGAAGAGGGCTTGATGAATTCACCATTGCTTCTGGTTTGTACCCAAGTCTTATCAAAAGTACTGCCTATTTTGGAAATGTCACTAATGATGAAAAATGAAAAATCTTAATGGTTATGCCATTTTAAGAAGGCCATCTTCCTGTGAAATATCTTGGTATTCCACTGGTGGGTAGAAGTTTATGCAAAGCTGATTGTAGATGCCTCATTGAGAATGTCAAGAGAAGAATTGATGACTGGAGAAACAAACACCTTTCTTATGCAGGAAGGTTACAACTTATTGCTTCCATTCTATGCTCCTTACAGGTATATTGGGCCTCTATATTTATTCTTCCTATCAATGTGTGTGATTCCATTGAGATGTTACTCAAAGGGTTCCTCTGGGCTGCTAATGATAAGGCTGCTAATAAAGCTAGTGTTGCTTGGAAGGAGATTTGTTTACCAAAGAGTCAGGGGGTCTAGGCCTTAAACCCTTACATGAATGGAATGAAGCACTTATGTCTAAGCACTTATGGAACATAGTGGCTAATAAAGACTCTATTTGGGTTAGATGGGTTAATTTATAGTGGATTAAAGGTGATAGTGTTTGGAATGTTGTCATTGATCAAAAGAACTCTTCTTGGTGTTGGAAGCAGTTTATGGGCCTTAGGGATAAGATAAAACAGTTTGTTGGTTTCAAAGTTGGTAATGGCAAAAGATGCAATGTCTGGTTTGACAGATGGTATGATGAGGGCCCTTTTTGTAAGTTGATTAATGAAAGGGTTCTTTATCAAGCCAATATTAGTATTAAATCTAAAGTTGCAGATATGATTAGAGGTGATGGGTGGAAATGGCCAAGAGACTGGAAAGTTAGATTTGGTGAGATTTTACACATCCCTATGCCAAAGTTGATTGATGATGTTGATGATAAAGCCATTTGGATCAATAAGAAAGTTAAAGAAAAGAACTTCAGTGTAAAGGAGGCATGGAAGAATATGAGGTGCAATTCTCATAAAGTGATATGGTTTAAGCATTTTTGGTACTCTCAGTGCATACCAAGACATGCTTTCATTTTGTGGATGGCATTAAAAGGTAAAATGAAAACACAGGATAGATTATCTAAGTGGCTCACAATTGTTGATATGAAATGCCCTTTCTGTAAAGATTGTAAGGATTCTCACAGTCATCTATTTTTTGAAAGTGCTTTCTCTAAAAGACTGTGGGAAAGGTTAAAAGTTATGGCCAAGCTCACTGATTTGTCTAATATCTAGGGAGAGGTGATTTTAGGTATTGTTAATAAATCTGCTAGAAACAATATTTGGAGCATCATTCAAAGGCTGGTTTTGGGTACTGTGGTATACTTTATATGGCAGGAGAGGAATTTGAGGTTATTTGGTAATTGTGAAAGAAGCTTAGATCACTTGTTCTCTATAGTTACTGATTCTGTCAGATCCAAGCTTATGGGCTTGATTATGAAACAGTCTGTTGAAGTTAGACAAGCTGCTCTCATTTGGAAATTTCCTTTTAGTGATGGTGGCATTGATGCTGAGCTTATGGAAGATCTTAATCAATTATGATGATTTTGTACAAACAACTTTGGTGCTTGCAGAAGTCTTTCTTGACCATCTGCATGGTTAGAAGAAACTATATAAGTACTGGTATGTGGAGGTGCAACAAAGTATTCATGGTGGATTTGTCTTTTGGTGTTCTGAATATCAAGAATAGATGGCTAAGTTAGTGGTGAAAGCTTGATATACTTCTAAAGTCATGTGATAGTTTTGTGCAGATGAAGAGCAGAATATCATATGGTTTTAGTGTGTATTTTTGAGTTAGTATACCATTTAACTTGTTTCCTATTATAGTTATGGTTGATGCTTATTTGCCCCTTGGTTATGACATTTGATGACCTCTCCTGGTTGACTCTCTTGGCATTGCTCCATTTGGATTTTTGAACCTGTTTGCTGTATGGTTCATTTTCCTCTTATTGGGCTGTTTGGTATTTGTTGCTCTTGGATATTTTAGTTTCTGTATGGCTCCTTATAGGTTATCTATTTTATTTTGTATGTATTGCCACCAAACATTATAAACAGAAACCAACCCATGGCAACCATGAACATACTCATGGAGCATAAGTGAGTACAACGCTAAGGTGTGGGAGAATTACTTGACCAATGAAGTCAATGTAATTATAATACGGGTATAAAACATGGGTTATCCTAATGCCTCTTATCATGTAGTAAATTTAACTACACGAATGTAGTCTCACTTGTGGATTTGGGATGGTCCTAACGCAAGTTCTAGAATCTATAGGCTACCGGTACACACACAAGCATCAAAGATGAATGCTTTTCCTAACAATTCTAGGGGCGAACCTCACATATTTGGGGGAAAATTATTGGGTGATACGGCTTTTGTGCTAGTCATACAATTCCCTATCCATGAGACGCTTATTATGCCTAAAGTTTCACTCCTATATATTGTAAAAAAATTTAAATTTGCGCTAAAATTGCCCTAACAAATATTTCTCTCAGTTTTATTACACAAATACCATTGGACAAAAAAAAATCAAGCGTAGTTGCATTTTCTAAGGTGCCTTCATTTACCCCCCTTACACTTAAACCGAACATTGTCCCCAATGTTCACATAAAAGATGTAAAAGTAGAAAATGAAAGAATGAAACAAATACTTCCCTGATTTTTGACGTGGATCGTGTGGTAACATGGTTAGATCTTCTTCCAAGATGATGTAAAAGCTCCAAAATCAAAGCGACTCCAAAAGCTTGATGTCATGAACTTGATTCCATGTTCACCTTCTTGTCCAAAATAACATGTTAAACCTGAGAAAACAATCTAGGCAAACCTTGTGTAAAATCGGAGGCAAATTCTATATATGGATATAATGCTTGTGGAATAAAAATTTTGCAGATTCTTGGAATTAGAGATGCAGTAATTTTTATAATCCAGCAGAAAAACTATATTTTAAAAAACGTTTTCTGGAATCAAAGGCTGACGCCGTCAGGTTTAAACCCTGACACTGTCAGAAATGATCTGACATAATCCTTATGTTTAGTTTCCGGAAAATTTCTGGAAAAACAATTACCTTAATTCCTGGAATCCTGCAAAATTTCATTATGACTCGATACAAGCATTTGACTCGAACAAATACTAATATGTATGTTTATTTTATATCGTTACAATTCATGTTCCAATTCGTTCTTATAAACAAGTTTAGATTTCCCTTACACTTATCTTTTGCAAAATACCTTTATATGTAGTTAAGACGAAGTTAAAAACAAAATAAAGCATTTTCACAATTTTAATTTGAAACATGAATCAATACCAATAAAAATAATACATACATACGGAAACAAATAAATTCAAACAAACAAACACACAAAGCAAATAAAGCTTGGGTTGCCTCCCAAGAAGCGCTTTCTTTATTAACGAGTCTTGTAGCTAGACTCAAAGTCACTCTATCCTACGTAGGTTGAATAGAATTGACTAGAGAGGTGATTGCACAATACTTTTACATGCCAATTTCATAAGCTGCGAAAAAGCTAAATGTTAGATTAACTGTGTTCAAGAAACAACATCGAGAATTGGGTATTCATCATTGGCCTCATCAAAAACTTCTGAGTATACAATCGCTAATCAATGATGCGTGGGTTTTGCAACCTTTGCCCTTAGGTTTTACCTCTCAAGGGATCTTGAGAAGCTTACAACCCCCACCAGGCAGTGTACCTGACTGATGTAGTATAGTGAAGTGGCAAGTACCCGGGGATTGATCGTTCTCTCGGGGAATAGTGTCGTTAGGCTTGAAAAGCTACTCTAATTAGGTCTAAGGGTTGATGGATGATTCTTTTTGTATTTTTATATTTTATGAAAGCAAGTAAAAATCTCGGGTTTTGAAAGAGTGGGCGGAATTAGTTGCTAGTCAACTAACCCAAATAACTACTTTTGCAAATAAAATAAAATAACTAGAAAATTAAAGTGGTTGTGAAACTTATATGAGAGAAATATGTGTTTACTTAGATTTCCTTACTCCCTAGCTATCTTTTATATGTTAATTGGTTTGTTGTAATTATGTGGATGACGGGTTGTATTCCTTTAAACCATTCGTAGGGCCGTGTACGATCTTCCCTAACTCTATAAGCTCCTACTTCACTCCTATGTCGAGCCGACTAAAAGTTCCTAACATGGGATCATTAGAATTTGTTCATGCATTAAATACAACCAAATAATCGTAGTACACATCCGATTCATGTTTCTTAAGAC
>LBNU01015752.1:132459-163156 GCA_014162995.1 Artemisia annua
TCACTAGAAAGGATTCTAATGAGTAGACCTAAGTAAAAATAAAATTTTCAACCTAAACAATAACTATTCCCCGCCAGCGGCACCAAAAACTTGATGCATGGGTTTTGCAACCTTTGCACTTAGGTTTTACCTCTCAAGGGATCTTGAGAAGCTTACAACCCCTACCAGGCAGTGTACCTGACCGATGTAGTATAGTGAAGTGGCAGGTACCGGGGGATTGATCGTTCTCTCGGGGAATAGTGTCGTTAGGCTTGAAAAGCTACTCTAATTAGGTCTAAGGGTTGAGGGATGATTCTTTTTGTATTTTTATATTTTATGAAAGCAAGTAAAAATCTCGGGTTTTGGAAGAGTGGGCAGAATTAGTTGCTAGTCAACTAACCCAAATAAATATTTTTGCGAATAAAATAAAATAACTAGAAAATTAAAGTGGTTGTGAAACTTATATGAGAGAAATATGTGTTTACTTAGATTTCCTTACTCCCTAGCTATCTTTTATATGATAATTGGTTTGTTGTAATTATGTGGATGACGGGTTGTATTCCTTTAAACCATTCGTAGGGCCGTGTACGATCTTCCCTAACTCTATAAGCTCCTACTTCACTCCTATGTCGAGCCGACTAAAAGCTCCTAACATGGGATCATTAGAATTTGTTCATGCATTAAATACAACCAAATAATCGTAGTACACATCCGATTCATGTTTCTTAAGACGTTCAAGCAAGTTACCGTATAGGAGGTTAGCCAGTTTTCTTAAGCCTAACATCGACTTCACCCACCCACAATAATCACAAGTAAACCAACAAGATATAATCAATAGCTAGGTTTCATTAGATCTAAGCAAACACAATAAAGACCTAGCCTAGCATGTTAATTGAAAGACAAGCATAAGATATAATCACTGAATACATAGACATATTGAATGATTTGGAAGAGACTTATCTTCAATTAAGCATCCAAGTTTCAAGGGTGGAAACCCCTCAAAATACAGTAGAAAAAACGAGCTAGGGTTTGTTCCCAAAAGTTGCACACTAATGAATGAAAATTAGAAAAACTATATATAGATTTTACATTATGACGACGTCACCTTATAGGGCGTGACGCCGTCACCTCGCCACCAAAATATTATTCGGATTGCTCAGATCCACTTCTGACGCCGTCCCCTTGTAAATCATTCTGGGTCGTCTCCCTTTAGCGTATAACGTGACGGCCTAGGCGTCACAAAGCGTGACGCCGTCACGTGTTAAACTTCAAAATCTTTCTGGGGTGTCTAGTGTAAAAATCATCCTCCTTGTTGTCAAAGCATGACGCCGTCACCTGGTATAGCGTGACGCCGTCAGGTACAATTTCTAGCATATTTTGAGACTTTGTCGTTTTCTTCACTTTTATGCTCCAAAAACGTCCAAAATGCTTCCTTTTCCAGATTTCATCTCCAAAGTACCTAAAATGACAAAAGGAACGATTTAAGGCAATATTTGATCAAATAATTACGGATTAGGGCTTAAATGACCCCCTAAAAGCGTAACACTTTTCGCCTCATCAATCAACAACGTTCATGTTAACTCCAATGCCAGCTAAAGTTTTATTTTCATCATTTATCGATGTTACGTTGAATCAAAGAGTGATACTTAGCCCAAAAAAATATGCACATTGAAACTAAAAGTGTAGGCTTATTAGATATCTTGTTTCTCAAAAAATAAGTTTGCATAATAGGATGGGAAACCAGGTACAAAGAGTGTTGAACGGAAGATGCAAGAAATAATTGCAAGATTGGAAATAGAAAAGAGGAAGCTCGAAGAAAAACCCTAATTTACCACTCCAGCTAAGTACAAAAAATTAAGACAAGCGTGTTTCAAAGTGAATTACAACGAGAGGAAAAGAATGAGGATGATACTATCAGTAACCGATTCAACGACAAAAAATGTTACTACACATTCACAATCTTTATCTTCTAACAATGATACTGATTATGAAGAGATGGAAGATTGCAAATTTGGCACATTAAACTATAAATTTAGAAATAAAGGAATAGGTTACTTAGCTACAAAAGCAAATTATGAGTATTTGATGCTTTCTTTCCACATAAAATATATTTCAGTTATGTACATATGCAACTTAAATGACCATCATCACAAAGAGTAAAGTGGACATAATGAATTGGCAACCACACAATCATTCCAATCCACTCACTAATGTGATTAACCTTACAATTGTAGATTGGTTTAATCTACAACATGAATAACTAAACACATCAATCAAATAGTCTCTTAAAGCACCTGCTGATGCAACACAAGTACTAACTAATAAACTTCATTGTATTAAAATTAATGCCACGTTTGGCGTTCGATAGTTACATTCAAACTAATAGTTCTAATATAAATTAATTATATACCCATTCAACTTACAAAGATGACTATAACATCCGATTAAGATCCACATGCAACATAAGAAAAGCTTCATATAACATCCTTAACCAAGACATGATTACCAACTTGATCCCAAAAACCAACAGACAGTTGCATAAAAACTAAAAACAAACAATATCATAAGTCCATTGCTTCCAGCTTCGTGATGAAAGAGAACAACTCATGAAGACGCACATGCTTCTGAGTGACCACAAACAACAAACTAGAAACCTTAGCCAAATCCTCAATTTGAATCTTCCTCATATCAGCAATGCTTTCAACCGCAGACTCTGAACCAAAAAGTACGTGCAACCCTTTAGCAGCTTATCCATATGATTTATACGATCGCTTATCTCTGACGCCTTCACCCTTAAATCTTCTTCATCAGCAACGTCACTTGAATCTCACACTCATAATGAATCAGCATCATGTCACGANGGGCTTAAATGAACCCCTAAAAGCGTAACACTTTTCGCCTCATCAATCAACAACGTTCATGTTAACTCCAATGCCAGCTAAAGTTTTATTTTCATCAATTATCGATGTTACGTTGAATCAAAGAGTGATACTTAGCCCAAAAAAATATGCACATTGAAACTAAAAGTGTAGGCTAATTAGATATCTTGTTTCTCAAAAAATAAGTTTGCATAATAGGATGGGAAACCAGGTACAAAGAGTGTTGAACGGAAGATGCAAGAATTAATTGCAAGATTGGAAATAGAAAAGAGGAAGCTCAAAGAAACCCTAATTTACCACTCCAGCTAAGTACAAAAAATTAAGACAAGCGTGTTTCAAAGTGAATTACAACGAGAGGAAAAGAATGAGGATGATACTATCAGTAACCGATTCAACGACAAAAAATGTTACTACACATTCGCAATCTTTATCTTCTAACAATGATACTGATTATGAAGAGATGGAAGATGGTTACGGTAGTGATTATGATGAGCAAGAGTAGTTGAATATGTGGGTTCAAATTTGGCACATTAAACTATAAATTTAGAAATAAAGGAATAGGTTACTTAGCTACAAAAGCAAATTATGAGTATTTGATGCTTTCTTTCCACATAAAATATATTTCAGTTATGTACATATGCAACTTAAATGACCATCATCACAAAGAGTAAAGTGGACATAATGAATAGGCAACCACACAATCATTCCAATTTCCACTCACTAATGTGATTAACCTTACAATTGTAGATTGGTTTAATCTACAACATGAATAACTAAACACATCAATCAAATAGTCTCTTAAAGCACCTGCTGATGCAACACAAGTACTAACTGATAAACTTCATTGTATTAAAATTAATGCCACGTTTGGCGTTCGGCGTTCGATAGTTACATTCAAACTAATAGTTCTAATATAAATTAATTATATACCCATTCAACTTACAAAGACGACTATAACATCCGATTAAGATCCACATGCAACATAAGAAAAGCTTCATATAACATCCTTAACCAAGACATGATTACCAACTTGATCCCAAAAACCAACAGACAGTTGCATAAAAACTAAAAACAAACAATATCATAAGTCCATTGCTTCCAGCTTCGTGATGAAAGAGAACAACTCATGAAGACGCACATGCTTCTGAGTGACCACAAACAACAAACTAGAAACCTTAGCCAAATCCTCAATTTGAATCTTCCTCATATCAGCAATGCTTTCAACCGCAGACTCTGAACCAAAAAGTACGTGCAACCCTTTAGCAGCTTATCCATATGATTTATACGATCGCTTATCTCTGACGCCTTCACCCTTAAATCTTCTTCATCAGCAACGTCACTTGAATCTCACACTCATAATGAATCAGCATCATGTCACGAGGAGATGTCACGAGGATTATAGCACTCTGTGTTTAGGAACTGAAATGAGATGGAGTGTTAGCTAAGATACTCGATATATATCACCCAACACAAGAATACCAATAGACAACAAGAGCCCATTCCATTTGTATGCACTATGGGCCATAAAAAAACAATGACATATTATGAAACATTATGCCCAAAGCAACTAATACAAGTCCAGTACATTACATATAACTCGTTAGCTAAAATTTACACTGCAAACATTAATAAAAATTACAATACCAAAAAAATAAGCTATAAGCTTCTCAAGAGCCAACAAATAGATTGTTGCATATTAGGCGAATTACACTAACATTACGTGACGAAATAGACACAAACTTTGTGTGTAGCACGTCCAAATGGCTTTGAATTGCATAATCAAAAGCACAAAGAACCTCCTACTCCTCTAGAAAAAAGCTAATGATTTGCACACTCCTCTAATTTATTTACACACTCCATATTGTGCTATAAAGACTTGTATATTTATTATACACTGCTTCTTCAGTTTGTACACTGAAGTGTGCATAAAAAAAAATTGAGTGTGCCAATCAACACTTTTAAAATTAGGTCAAACAAATACATAAATTCAAATAAATATCTGAATAATCAAGAAACATGAATTAATAACATTACACGATTAATACTTAGATACGAAGTTTGTGCGTAGCACGGGTTTTGAATGACTCATAATTATAAACATTAACTTAGTTACATATCAATGTTTGATCGGATCTGGTCAAAATATTAACTTCACAAAATAGCAGTCCACAATCAAAGTTTAACAACCTCATTTGACTTTCTATAAAATTCAAGATCAACAAATTAATGACCTACTCATTTGAGTCTGTCACGGTCTTTTGACAATATTTTATAGGTCTTGACTTAACAATTGAAAACGTGTGATATTCATGTATTTTTCTAGCTTTTAGGATAATATTATTGAATTTTCCTAAAGAATATTAGAAGTCTCAACATGATTTTTCTCGTTGCAAGATTGATTCCAAATACGACTTACGTTTATAAGATGTGAACATCAGGATATATTAGTTAGCAAGAAAAATACATGAACTATATAAAATGTCAATTGCCATAATATGTTAAAAACACGAGGCATTTCTTCTATAAGATGAAAATATGGGCCAAAAGTCAAAACACTGTTTATTGCTTATTCTATACGAATATTTTCTATTTGTCTTCTTTGGCAATTAAAGGTTCATGAAATGACGTTCTTAATCCACAACATTCTGATTTCTTGATATTGGCATTTTTTTAATTCTTTTTGTGATAGAAGTTGGTTTTGAACAAGTCTAAAAAATCTTGATAATGGCCTTTTAATCCCTTTATCTTATTGACTTATCAGTTATATTTTTGAACAAGTTTTGAAAATTCAGTAGCGGTTTAAAGCAATGTTTTGAAAATCGGGTTTTTAATCGATCTGGTCGAGTCATCGGTTCAATCGGTTCGACTGCAGGGTTAACCCGGTTTTCTATAAAAAAAAAACTATTTTTTTTTCAACCGGGTCAACCTGGTTCGACCACCGGATCAACTCGGTTTTCTAAAAAAAAATGAAAAAAACTAAACTCGGCCAGATTTCGAGAACCTGGTTGACCCGAGTCACTTAAAACCCGGCGCGTCTAACCGGTTAACCAATTTTTAAAACACCGATTTGTTTACCCGGTTTTTTTTGCCAAAATCGGTTAAACCGGTTAACCCGGCCGAGTCAACCCGGAGTTTAAATCTGAAAATTTTGACAACTAATTGTGAGCCATCTCATGAGAAAGCCCCGGATATCCAAGAGGACGGTTTATTCATATATCATGTGATGATCATTGTCAAACAAAACTATAGTTTAACATGTTAAATGACCAAATTTTTTTTTGAACGGCAATTGTTAAATGACCAAATTACTTTTACTTTTTAAACTTTAGAACTTTTAAATATGGGTATAATTGCAAATATATCTAATACTTCCAAATTCCAATTCCTCTTTTATTTTTTAACTTAAAAACACAAAATTTAATTATTATTATTATTATTATTATTATTATTATTATTATTATTATTATTATCATGAGTAAAATACTTCGTTGGTCCGTGAACTTTCCACAAAACATCACCATGTCCCCTAACTTTCTAAAAACGTCGTGTGGCGTCCAAAAGTTGGGAATTAGAGGCCACAGCATATTTTGAGACTTTGTCGTTTTCTTCACTTTTATGCTCAAAAAACGTCCAAAATGCTTCCTTTTCCAGATTTCATCTCCAAAGTACCTAAAATGACAAAATGAACGATTTAAGGCAATATTTGATCAAATAATTACGGATTAGGGCTTAAATGAACCCCTAAAAGCGTAACACTTTTCGCCTCATCAATCAACAACGTTCATGTTAACTCCAATGCCAGCTAAAGTTTTATTTTCATCAATTATCGATGTTACGTTGAATCAAAGAGTGATACTTAGCCCAAAAAAATATGCACATTGAAACTAAAAGTGTAGGCTAATTAGATATCTTGTTTCTCAAAAAATAAGTTTGCATAATAGGATGGGAAACCAGGTACAAAGAGTGTTGAACGGAAGATGCAAGAATTAATTGCAAGATTGGAAATAGAAAAGAGGAAGCTCAAAGAAACCCTAATTTACCACTCCAGCTAAGTACAAAAAATTAAGACAAGCGTGTTTCAAAGTGAATTACAACGAGAGGAAAAGAATGAGGATGATACTATCAGTAACCGATTCAACGACAAAAAATGTTACTACACATTCGCAATCTTTATCTTCTAACAATGATACTGATTATGAAGAGATGGAAGATGGTTACGGTAGTGATTATGATGAGCAAGAGTAGTTGAATATGTGGGTTCAAATTTGGCACATTAAACTATAAATTTAGAAATAAAGGAATAGGTTACTTAGCTACAAAAGCAAATTATGAGTATTTGATGCTTTCTTTCCACATAAAATATATTTCAGTTATGTACATATGCAACTTAAATGACCATCATCACAAAGAGTAAAGTGGACATAATGAATAGGCAACCACACAATCATTCCAATTTCCACTCACTAATGTGATTAACCTTACAATTGTAGATTGGTTTAATCTACAACATGAATAACTAAACACATCAATCAAATAGTCTCTTAAAGCACCTGCTGATGCAACACAAGTACTAACTGATAAACTTCATTGTATTAAAATTAATGCCACGTTTGGCGTTCGGCGTTCGATAGTTACATTCAAACTAATAGTTCTAATATAAATTAATTATATACCCATTCAACTTACAAAGACGACTATAACATCCGATTAAGATCCACATGCAACATAAGAAAAGCTTCATATAACATCCTTAACCAAGACATGATTACCAACTTGATCCCAAAAACCAACAGACAGTTGCATAAAAACTAAAAACAAACAATATCATAAGTCCATTGCTTCCAGCTTCGTGATGAAAGAGAACAACTCATGAAGACGCACATGCTTCTGAGTGACCACAAACAACAAACTAGCAACCTTAGCCAAATCCTCAATTTGAATCTTCCTCATATCAGCAATGCTTTCAACCGCAGACTCTGAACCAAAAAGTACGTGCAACCTTTTAGCAGCTTATCCATATGATTTATACGATCGCTTATCTCTGACGCCTTCACCCTTAAATCTTCTTCATCAGCAACGTCACTTGAATCTCACACTCATAATGAATCAGCATCATGTCACGAGGAGATGTCACGAGGATTATAGCACTCTGTGTTTAGGAACTGAAANAAATACTTAACATAAAGCAACACACGATACAGGAGTACAAAGCCATTAATCCCAATATCGGTTCCAGGTTCTGTTTCTTCTCAAAATCAACCAAGCGTGAAAATATTTGAATGGTTGCCCAGCATGGCGTTCTTTGTACACGTTCAATGCATCTTCAATACGAACATCTGGCTCACGTGTAGGCTGCAAATTCAAGTAAATGTCATGGAATTCTTGGCATTCAGAATTCAACCGTGACCACTTACTCGTTATCTGGTTTTTGGTACGAAAAGGACCATCTGATTGTTCATTGAACCTTCGTGTTACGACTGTCTAAAAACGGCCTTCCATCGCATGGAATTCGTGAACATTTTGCCACATATCGGCTAGCAAGCTTTCTTCTTCAATAGACCAACGATTTGCCATTGTGAATTTTGTTTAGAAGGTGAAGTGTGTGAAAAATTGTATGATAATGTATGCTATTTATAGGAGTGTATTAAAGTTTAAAATTCAAATTTTGAACATGTGAGCGGGATAATTTGAAATTTAAAATTCAAATAAATGGCGGTTAAACTTTAAATTTTCAAATTCAAATATAAAAAAACAAAAAAAACGTGTGCAATAAATATTTACTATTCAAACGTACGAAATTTCAAATTCAAATTCAAATGGGCGGTTAAAGTGTTTGAATATCAAATTTAAATTCAAATGGGCGGTTAAACGTTTGAATTTCAAATTCAAATTCAATAGCGGGATAAATTTTGAATTCAAATCTATTCAAACAGCCCTATAAATACCCGTTCCCAGTTCCAATTCAAACACACACAAATCACACACAAATCACAAACAATTCTCACAAAGCAATGGCTAACAACAATTCAGCAGATCATGCTTCAGATTACAACACCCCACCAGAACAACTTTTCCCCGTATTTTCAAATGACAATCAACAACCCAACAATCCACCACAAGATTTGTTTCCCGTTTTTGAATATGACAATCCACCACCAAACACTCCACCGGAAGTGCTCTTTCCAACTCTAAACACTCCACCACAAAACCAACCACGTTCTTTAACTGAAGATGAACTGTACGAGCAAGACATGCGAGAATTGTTAAAGGTTCAAGCAGAGGAAGAAGAAGAGGCAAGAGCTCGTAAGGAGTACTTCCGAGCTAAACAGGCTCGGAGAAACGCTCGTTGTGCATATCGAATCGCACATGGATTGCCCCATGTGTCAACGAGTGATGACGACTCCAGTGCTTCGAGCGACGAGGGATGTGTGTCGGATGACTCGCTTTATTAATTCGTAGTTTTATGTTTAATTATCGTAGGTTTATGTTTAATGTTTGCTGTAGTTTGTTGTAGTTTGTTTAATGTATGTTTAAATTTTAGTTATTAATATATAAGTTGTGTTTTGTTAGTTATTAAATGAAATATTAGATTTAGTTGAGGGTTGAATTTGAAAATAGTTGAAGTTAATGTGTTAAAGCTGAGTATTGCTGAGTTATTGATGTGGGTGTTGAGTTAAAGTGTTAAAACTGACGTGGCGTTGACGTGGCGCTGAGTCATTCAATAACTTGAGTTACCATAGTGTGTGCTCTAAGATGAAAATATGGGCCAAAAGTCAAAACACTGTTTATTGCTTATTCTATACGAATATTTTCTATTTGTCTTCTTTGGCAATTAAAGGTTCATGAAATGACGTTCTTAATCCACAACATTCTGATTTCTTGATATTGGCATTTTTTTTTATTCTTTTTGTGATAGAAGTTGGTTTTGAACAAGTCTAAAAAATCTTGATAATGGCCTTTTAATCCCTTTATCTTATTGACTTATCAGTTATATTTTTGAACAAGTTTTGAAAATTCAGTAGCGGTTTAAAGCAATGTTTTGAAAATCGGGTTTTTAATCGATCTGGTCGAGTCATCGGTTCAATCGGTTCGACTGCAGGGTTAACCCGGTTTTCTATAAAAAAAACTATTTTTTTTCAACCGGGTCAACCTGGTTCGACCACCGGATCAACTCGGTTTTCTAAAAAAAATGAAAAAAACTAAACTCGGCCAGATTTCGAGAACCTGGTTGACCCAGGTCACTTAAAACCCGACGCGTCTAACCGGTTAACCAATTTTTAAAACACCGATTTGTTTACCCGGTTTTTTTGCCAAAATCGGTTAAACCGGTTAACCCGGCCGAGTCAACCCGGAGTTTAAATCTGAAAATTTTGACAACTAATTGTGAGCCATCTCATGAGAAAGCCCCAGATATCCAAGAGGACGGTTTATTCATATATCATGTGATGATCATTGTCAAACAAAACTATAGTTTAACATGTTAAATGACCAAATTACATTTACTTTTTAAACTTTAGAACTTTTAAATATGGGTATAATTGCAAATATCTAATACTTCCAAATTCCAATTCCTCTTTTATTTTTTAACTTAAAAACACAAAATTTAATTATTATTATTATTATTATTATTATTATTATTATTATTATTATTATTATTATTATTATTATTATTATTATTATTATTATTATTATGAGTAAAATACTTCGTTGGTCCGTGAACTTTCCACAAAACATCACCATGCCCCCTAACTTTCTAAAAACGTCGTGTGGCGTCCAAAAGTTGGGAATTAGAGGCTGATTGCGTCCCTTGACCACTTTTGTGGAGGTCAACGCTCAGATTTTGGTATGTTCTCAAGGGCATAATAGGCAAACTACTTTTATCACCACACTATGGTTAACTCAACCATGACAGTGATAGTTTAGGGAGCAACTAAGGACTACACTCTAGTACCTTGAGCCTCTCTTTTCTAATACGCTAGTTATTTTTTGCGCGAAACCAATTAACCCACAAACCAAACACATATACAGACCATAATAACACACACCCTTATCCAGACACCGATTTCCAGAAGTCAAAGACCCAACTAAAATTCCAACATTACAATGTCTTTTGGAGACAATGTGATCACTGATATGGCAGATTATATCACCAACATGCCAGATAATTTGACCACTAATATTATGAACCGATTGCCACTAAAAGATGCGGTAAAGACCAGTAGTTTAGCCAGAAGCTGGAGGTTTAAGTGGACTTTGCTGACCGATGTCATAGTTGATGAGGATTTGTTGTACAATTTAACAAATACCTTTGATGGGAGGCATATTACGAGGGTTTTACTTCAGCTTCTTGGGCCAGTAAGAAGGTTTGTGTTTTCCATAGAGCCCAAAACGCTATTTGGACAAGACGACTTCAATTATGAAGACATTCATGAGTGGCTTTTGTTTTTAGTTCGGGTCGGAGTTGAGGAGCTCACAATTCGAAACTGGTATACTGATCCAATTACTTTACCAACCCAACTTTACTATCGTCAAGAGTTGAAATTTCTAGAACTTCATGGTTGCACTTTTCCCACTATGACAAGTTTTAAGGGTTTTCTGAAGCTACTCAACTTAGAATTGTTTGATGTCAATTTTCATAGTGGTACAGTTTGGGGCTTAGTTGCTGGTTGTCCCTTGCTTGAGTCTCTAAAATTGGATCGTTGTAGTACAAACGAAATGAGACTATGGGATATTGCAAAGCTTGGGAATTTGAAGACGTTAAATTTGACCTTTGGTATTTGGAACCATCCTATGACAATAACAACTTTCAATATCTTTCAGTTGTCAAATGTTCCTAAACTTGAGACCCTTACCATGGATTTTTAAGACTGCAACGTAAGACCTATTCTTCTCGTTTTCACTTCAACTTACATATAATGTTAACGTAATTTCTAACATTGATGCAATGTTTGCATTGAAACTAAAGAAAATTCGTCATTTTGTAATGTAGTTGTTGGAAGAAGGTACGTCCTGGATGAGTGTCCGTGTGGCCTTTCTATCCCTCAAGTGTCTTGAGATATACGGGGTCGATTTTGGGAGTAATGCAATGGTTGCATTGATCGTTAAAATGATTCGTGGGTCTCCAAATATGCAAAGGCTAGTAACCATGGTAAGTGGAATGCATATGTATGAAAGACATCATATTAAATTCCAATGGTTTTGCATATGAATATTTCTCTCATTTTTCAGGCCTTATACACGCCTACTTATGTACCTGTGGAGATTGATTCATTTGATGTACCCATCAACAGAATTTTAGCTGGGTCTTTGACTTTGGGAAATCGGTGTCTGGATAAGGGTGTGTGTTATTATGGTCTGTATATGTGTTTTGTTTGTGGGTTAACTGGTTTCGCGCAAAAAATAACTAGCATATTAGAAAAGAGAGGCTCAAGGTACTAGAGTGTAGTCCTTAGTTGCTCCCTAATCTATCACTGTCATGGTTGAGTTAACCATAGTGTGGTGATAAAAGTAGTTTGCCTATTATGCCCTTGAGAACATACCAAAATCTGAGCGTTGACCTCCACAAAATTGATCAAGGGACGCAATCGGCCTCTAATTCCCAACTTTTGGACGCCACACGACGTTTTTAGAAAGTTAGGGGGCATGGTGATGTTTTGTGGAAAGTTCAGGGACCAACGAAGTATTTTACTCTATTATTATTATTATTATTATTATTATTATTATTATTATTATTATTATTATTATTATTATTATTATTATTATTATTATTATTATTATTATTATTATCATTATTATTATTATTATTATCAACTAAAAAACACAAATTATTTTCCACTTACTTTTCTATTTTTTACTTTCTTTTCTTTAATTACAAACTCGAGAACCAATAAATAGTAACTGGTAATTCTGAAGATTTTGAGCTTTGACTCTCTATAATAAAAATTCAACATTGTTTTACACTTTAAGTGCATTCTGATCATAAGCACTAGTTTATCAAGCTTTGCTTGAGGTTAATGTGGTACCTCTGCCACATTCCATTTGTACTTAACAATTTTTGGTTATATATTTACCGGGGTAAACCCCTTTACCCAAAAAAATATACATAATTACACAATGAAATGAGTTTGCCTTTTGTTATAAGGTCTAATTTGATATGCATAAGTTTGTTAAGGCATCAAGGAAACTACAATGATCGATCACTAGACGGTCTAAATTCATGTCAAGTGATATATTTTTTTTCTCAATCTCTTTAAGATAGTATGAAACACACAACTATTTGATTAAGAATCATGATACAAAATAGGATAGTGAGATCATGTGTTGGGTCTGAAAAACCAAACCAATTGTCTTTGACAAGTATTCAAACATAAAATAGCTCAATTCACCTTCTGAAGGTCAGTGAGCATCAAGTCTCTAATAACGATCAGAGAAAATATCACGTCATAATTATAAAAGTGAACCTGATAGTTATCAAAAGTGATATACTCCCTGAGAGTTATCAGAGAACATGTCTCTCTGATTATTATTCAGAAGATGACTCACTGATGAAGAAATAAATGAGTGTTCTATAAAATTCAAACGCCTGTATGACTTCAGGGAAGTCGAAGACCAATTGAAGAAACATCTCACAAACTGATGTGGTGTCAGGGAGTGATTTAAAAGGAGGTAAAGGCAACACCAGTGTCATTGAGATCTGACAAATGTCTCTGTGACTATGAAGACTTGATTCTGGATTACAACCACAACCTCTGAATGCATGGGCAAGAAACTTTTTTAAGAAGATAAGTTCAAGTACTTATTGATATACGTAAAACAAGCATTGGAACTATAAGTTGTCAAATCGGTAAAGCCGAAAGTACCCTTCAAACTAGCCTACTAGGAACGTGCCTATCTATACCAAGTGGACAACTTACTATGCAACCCAAATGCATCCACTGTTTCCCTCCTGTGGGAAACTAGAAGGGGGGTTTAATAGTTTACCGACTTGTTTTCTATAGTTAAAAAAAATTACATTGTGAAAAACTTAGATTCAATTGTCAATGAAATCAATCTACACCAATATGAACACAACACTATACTATCACAAGTAAGCAATAAATATGTAAAGAAAAGAGATGGAAAGATCAAACCAAGACAACGAGATTTATAATGGTTCGGTCAGGAAGCTCTTCTTCGCCCTACTCCACTCCCCGAGTACCCAACTCGAGAGTTCTAAGCACTATATCAACAGAGCTCCCTTCAGGCTGAAAAAACCTTACAACGTCGCCTACGTTATTTTTCAACACTAAGCTAAATGTCGAGTACTAATCTTAGCTAGTACCAGTCTACCATGATCCACTCGATCTTTACTTCTCACACGATCAATACGATCCTTACACAATCTATACGATCCTTACATGACCCACACGATCCTCACAATCTACACTTGATCAACACAAAATCACACGAGAAACAAGAGATCCCCAAGATCTCAACAATATCACAATGATCAACACAAGATAACTAGAAAACACTAAGACACTTGACGTATGTCAAGATACAATCAAGTAAACAACTAGTAATGCAAGTGCACTACACTAAGACTCTAACACTTTGTATCTTCTTGATATTCTGTGTTCTTCTCTTGACTATTAGAGGAATGAAGGTGATCTTTGGTTGGAAGAAAGAATCACTCTTTAAACAAAAGAAAACTAACTAATGATCAATAAAATGTGAGTGTGAAAGAAGGATTAAACTCAGAAAGTTTTGTGTGAAAAAGGATGAATACAATCTGGGAAATGAGGTGGTATTTATAGGAAATGAAAATCTGACCGTTATAGGGGGACGGTACCACTAAATATCACACGATACCACTAAAGTTAGTGGTACCGTGCCAGAAAAAGACGCTCCAAAATTTGTTTCTAGTGGTGAAAGTTTATTTGGGGATGTTTGGAGCTGATTTGGGGGGAAAATAGATGTTGGGATTTTTGAAATGATTTTCCCAAATAAAATATTTCTTTATAATTCAAAAATAATTTGTAAGGTGTATTTTTGAAAACAAAGTTTTGTCACATTAAAAATGTGAAGTTCAAAACACAAATTCACTTCTTTGATCATTTGTCAAGTTGTAAATTTGTTTGTTCATACCTAGAGTGATTTACATAGAAATCGGATATTTTGACTAAAAACTTGTTTAGTCAAATCGGATATTCTGTGTTCATCAAAACATAAAGATATCGAATGATGAGAATAACGTTTTTAAACATTATTTGCATCAACAATCTCCCCCTTTTTGATTATCACAAAACATAAACTCATTTTATGTGAAAAACTAATGTTAAGCAAGTTTTAATTGAGTTTATATCCCACTTCTCCCCCTTTTTGTCGAAGCAAAAAAAACTTTGAAGGCTCCCCATTGATGTATACTCCCCTTGTTTGGAGAACACCAAAGAATCGAGCAATGGTTATTGCTACAAAACTAAGTTAGATGACACAAGTACAATATCTAACATGTAGCAACAAAGACAAATATCCAACCATAAATAAAGGATCTGTAACAACCCACAAAATCTCATCACTATCATTCTCACTACAAATACCTATACCAGGTATTTCACAGGTAAATTTTTGCTTTTTATGTGCATTCACTACTTGCATGACTCTCTAGACCTGCTCACGTATCCACACAAGCCAAAGATCTCTACATTCGCACCCCATAAACCTCTGGTATGTCAAGCATAAGATCACAACAACACCACAATAAGTAGTCTATCAATCTGACACACTAAACTCATCACAAAACCCTAATGAACCCTAATTAAGCCCTAATTAGGCCTATGTGTTTACTAAACCCTATATGCTTATCTAAACTAGTTTGAAAGTTTTCAAGGCTTATGTATGAGTTACCTTAGGAACAATAGGATATCTTAGCACCCTTAGACAATAGTACAACCTTTTAGAGCTTAGGTACAAGTCCCTTAGGCACAAAACCATAACTTGTATAACTTCCCATAAACTAGGTCAAACCTTCCCAAATCTTTCCCATAAGCTACCACCACTTAGTTTAAGCTTCATAGGACTTAGGATTAGTCACTAAACACTCATAGGACCAGAGGAAGAGGGAGGGGGTGACTAGCGGGTGCTAGGCCCCCTCCAATAAGCCGATGTAATTTAATACCACGTAAGCCCATGATGTGTAGTTTTAGTGATACGTATAATGAGCCACCCCATTTCTCTTGTGTGACAGGAGGAAAAAGAACAACTGACATAAATTCTCTGATCTAAAAAAACCAAAATACCAAAAAAGTTTCGGCAGTATTCTACATTTGTATATAGATTTTACAATAAATCCTAGGACTTTTTGTTTTTCATCATCTTTCATCTTCAGTGTCGCCTAGTTCTTCTTTTGGACGAATATGATCATCATAAATACTTACATGTTTAATATACATGTCCCTCGTTAGTATTTCTGAGTATATGCGATTTAAGAATTCATGTTATGCAGTTTGAAAATTTAACATTTATAATTTTGTTTGTTAGGCTCTAGTTTATATCAAACATTAACTGTAAGTTTGGTTGATGTTTGTAAACTCATGTTCTACTTAATTGTGGGTTGTGGTAAATTCATGTAACATCTAACACCATTTTTAGCTGCAATATTTTTCTATTGCTTGCATCTAATACAAAAATAAGTTTTAGAACTCAAATTCCTTATAATTGTTAAATCATTCGACTTATATTGTTCCACTTATAGCATTATTTTTGTACAGTAAAGTTGGACTCGGCCCCCCTCAATCTAAAATCTTGGCTCCGCCCCTGTATAGGACCCTAACCTAGTTACTAAACCCTAAGCTAGACCCTAATCCCTCACTAAGCAAAATTAGGTTATAACTAAACATAACTTAAAACTAACACCTAAACTAAGCTACCATAGCACCTCAAAACTTGCAACCAAGTACCCTAGCACCTTAGTCATGCTTAGCACACACCCTAGCACCTCCCTAGCTAGCACACAAGGAGGTGCATCACCTCCTTGTCACCACCTTCACCCCGTGGTCACACCACCGCCACAACCGGCCTAGAACCGCCTTATAGCCCCTCCTAGTCACCTTATAGCTCCCATTAGTCATAGGTATCTTTCCCTATTCACCCTCCCCCTCCTCGACACAACACCACCCTCTTTTGCCACCTAAACCCTTAACGAGGGCTATAAATATCCTCATACACCCTCACTTCCAAAACCATCCCATTCTTTCTTTCCACCTTAAATATTCAGTATTATAGAAGTCTTAGAAGTCCTAGGGGTTGATCTAGATAGGCCTTGCACCTTGGTTGTGTCGTTTTGCCATCGAGAAAACCCTAAAACCCTAGAAAACCCTCGTTAAGCCCTTCCTTGATCACGTAAGCCTTATTACTTGTTCTATTAGCTTTATTACAGTTCTAGGATAGTATTAGGTTGCCTTAGATCATATTAGAACCCTTGCCTAAGCCTTGATCACTAAAACATGCTAGTTATCTTTTTAAAACCCTAAAATATGTTGAATTCATGTTTATATGCTATAAGCCCTTTTCATAAGCTACAAGCTAGTTGAGGTAACTTAGATAAGCTAATATTAGTTAACCATAAGCTAGGAAGCCTTTTTTTTCATAAAAATATAATTTGCATGGAATTAGGACTAGTTTTGCAAAGTTTTCCATGCATAGGGGTATATATAGTAACTTTATGAAAATATTAAGTTTAGGGACTATTTTTGACATTTCTTAGAAGTTATAAGTAAAAGGACCCTTTTTGCAAAGTTAAATAACCCTAAGATAAAAAGTAAAATAGTTATAAACTTATAAGGACTAGTTTTGCAAATGTTATAAAGTTAAGGGTATAAGTGGTAAATTTTGAAAACTTGTAAAATTCGAAAATCCGTCTTTCCGAAATTCCCATATAATTTGAATTTTCTATGTTTTGCGAATATAACCTAAGATTTAAACCTATGCTATGATTAATTACAAAATACGAATCTATAACCTAAGAGTATATGTATATTTTTGGCACACTATATTTTTTTGAAAATACTAAACTAAATGCTACAAATAAAAATGACACAAACTAGTCTCTTATTATCACACGTTTGATAAGTCTGGAATAGGGCCGAATATATTTAAAAATTTGTACACAGTCTACACTCTTAAATACTTGTCACGCGATACAAAGGTAAGAGGCCAAATATATTATATTGTGTACACTAATCACACGTTAAAAAAGGGAATGAGAAGTACCAAATATATTTGTTGTTTTGGGACTAAATATCACACGACATCGACCTATTCTTTTATTGGTACACAATTTCAATTCACAAGAGATAATACAGAAAATTTGAAATGAAGAATTAAGAGAATGAGTCTTCCTTATCTTTCCCTAGGACTCGGTATCACCTCCAGAATATTTTCCCATGTGACTCTTTATATTTTATAAACCGTATACATCATCACCACAATTCTAAAACTTAGAAAACCCTAATAACAACATAATACAAATCGTCTTACTTTTTCCCCTCAAGCTCACATGTACGAAGGTGGAAGCCTGTTTTGTAATCAGTTTGGTATTCTAGCTGGTGTAAATCGTGTTTCGAAGTGTACGTCTAGGTTTTTGGGCTTGATTCTACCTCGCATTGAGTCTGTGCATGGTACTCGCGTGGTGATCTTTGGTTCGTAGCGAATAGATCATTTTGGTATCATTCGTTGGAGGGTTATCGCTTGTGAGCAGGTTAAAACTTTGGGTCATGAATTTAGTACCTGTTCGGTTCGTGTAATGCCTTGGTTCGAGCGGTTCATGATCGGGTTTAAGGTGGGATCGTCGGTGCGTTATAGCTCATGGTGAAGCCGATCCTTTTTCTCATCCATTCGATCGTATACGCGTCGACTCGAGTGTCGATAGTGTTCAAGTTTGTTCGGGTTATGTTTAGGTTATTAAAATTTGGTGCGTTATATTTTTCCACTTATAGCGTTATTTTTGTACAGTAAAGTTGGACTCGACCCCCCTCAATCTAAAATCTTGGCTCCGCCCCTTTATACCCCTATGCATGAAAACTATTGCATAACTAGTCCTTTTTCCATGCAAATTGTATTTTAATGAGATAACTAAGTTTCCTAGCTTATGTTTAGTTAATATATACTTAACTAAGTCTCCTAACTCAGATTATATCACATAATAAGGCAATTTAGCACATAAACACATAATTATCTATAATTAGGGTTTTAAAATGAAAACTACTAAATGAAAATGGTCAAGGCTTATCTAAGGGTTCTAAGGCATATCCTAGGAGTCCTATATCAGTAATAAGGCTATTAGAATCAAAGTGGAGGCTTACCTAGGTCGTATGGGGTGTAACGTGAAGACTAGGGTTTTCTAAGGCAAAAAAAGGAATCGACAAATATCTAAGGCTATCCTATTCGACTTCTAAGGTTACTAAGGATCTAATACTACTACTAAGACCAGAGTGTGTATGGTAAAGAAGGGAGAAGGTGTGAGTTTGAAATGGAACGGGTATGGGGTATTTATAGGGCTAGTTAGCCCTAAAGGTTAAGTAAAATTGGTGTGGTGACCAAGTAATGTGGGGAAAGTTAAAGACAGGTGGGGGTGACTAGGAGAGGCTACTAGCTGAGTAGGACGAGCTACAAAGCAAGCTAGGGGGCTTGTGGTTAAAAATGGTGTCGTGTGGTGGTTTTAGTCAAAGGAGGTGACAAGGTGCTGATGGATGTGTGTGGTAGGTTGCTTAGGGGTGACAAGTAGGTGGGTAAACTGCTAGGGTGTGGTGTTAGGGTGGTTGCTAGCTTAGGGTAGGTTTTAGGTTAAGTTATGTTTAGTTATAACCTAGTTTTGCCTAGTTAGAGATTAGGGTTTAGCCTAGGGTTTAGTGCCTAGATTAGGGTTCTATGAGTGTTTAATGACTAATCCTAAGTCCTAGGAAGCTTATACTAAGTGGTGGTGGCTTATGGTAAAGATTTGGGATAGTTTAGACCTAGTTCCGGGAAGTTATGACCTAGTTATGGTTCTGTGCCTAAGCGACTTGTACCTAAGTTCTATGGGGTTGTACTAGGGTCTACGGGTGCTAAGATATCCTAATGATACTAAGGTAACTCATACATAACCCTTGAACACTTTCAAACTCATTCAGATAAGCAATTAGGGTTTTGTAAACACATAGGTCTAATTAGGGGTTAACTAGGGTTTATTAGGGTTTTGTGATGAGTTTAGTGTGTTAGATTGATAGATTACTTATTTTGGTAGTGTTTTGATCTTATGCTTGACATACCAGGAGTTCACAGGGTGTGAAAGTAGAGATAGTTGGCTTGTGTAGATACGTGAGCAGGTCTAGAGAGTCATGCAAGTAGTTAATGCATATAAAAGGCAAAAATTTATTTGTGAAATACCTGATATAGGTATTTATAGTGGGAATGATAGTGATGAGATTTTGTTGGTTGCTACATGTTAAATATTTACGCAACACAAACAAAACCCCGTTTATTAAACAGGTTAGGCGGGTTGGCATGTTTTTTACCCAACCATGTTTATCCTCAACCCAAACTTGTTTAACTTCGTGTTAGATTCATTTCATTTATCCTGTCGTGTTGAGAATTGCTACCTCTAGTCTTCAGTGTTTTGGTACTGAAAGAGATTTTAATGTGATTATTGGTACCATATTGATATTACATCAAATTTTATTTAATTGTTATGAGAATACATTGCGCTCCTTATTTTTCTACAAATTATGATATGAAAGCGTATTGTGTCATATGTTTAAGAAAAGTTATTATTTACAGTATGTTTAATACTATTGTTGGAGAATTATTAAAATAATAAGCTATCGGTTCTTTAACTTATTTGCCGAAAATCATACTGCTAATCTTGTAAACATAATAATACGGAGTAATAAACGGAGAATGGTGCGGGTTTTGGGGAGCTTCGCGCCCAAAACTGACACCTTAGTAAGAGTATCGACGGGCACTAGGTATGTTTGGAGGAACATCACATCCTAATGGGGCACCCGATAAGATCCACAATAATGACCCCTAGAGACAGGTTTGAGGCTGATTTTGGTAATCAGGTTCGGTAACACTTATTCTGAAAACCACATTAAGGTTTTGTTCATGTGGATCAACAATGAGCTGGCAATATGTAGGTCATTGCATGTTGTTATCAAGTCACACACGTATGAGTTAGATGATTAAATAAGAGGGTAGCGAGGTAAAAGTTTAGGTAGCGATGTAGAGAAAGAAAAGTGAAAAACTTCTATTAAGAGAACAAAATATAAAACCAAACCACACCCATTACCGCACACGGTAACGGGTATTTATAGTGATTTCCTGCGAAGTAGCTTTATCTACCTTGTTGGGCTTATGTTTGGGCCTCTCGTGGGCTTTTTTAATACTTTATACTAATACAATTACAAGAAAAAATATCTTAATTTACAAAATGAATAATTAACGCATTCGAAGATTCCTAACAATCTGCCCCTAAGGGTTGATTATTCAGGTCTTGGTTCGGCTAAGTTCCTCTTTGTACTTGCTTTAATATAACTCTCCCATCTTCTTATATGTTTGCATAACTTGAAATGCTTTCTAACTTCTTGCTCAAGGTCTTCCCATACTTCCATTTCCTTCGGTGATAAAGGGCGTCGGTCTAATATATTTGTGCAACACCATGAATTGTTTAAAGAAATGCTTGAGCAAATGAAAATAACTTATGTTTATTATAAATGAGGACATGGTTACACGATCTTGACCATTATCAACTAATAATACACATTTATACATTACGATTGAATCAGTCTCACTTTATAGGTTGAAGGTGAAGACTTTTATGAGAGATAGTTACGGAATACGATCTCTATTAATGACAAATGCTTCTCTTCAAGTTATGAAGAGGAAGTTCCCACTTAGAAGAGGACGTGTGTTTCTATAGGTGGAATCTATTACCTATCACTACTACTAAACTCCCTTTTATAGACAAAGGGAGATACACTGTAAGTAGTTACAAGAATAGTAATAACTAAACTAAAAGCAAACTGGAAGTAAGGTACACGTGCAATTGTGTGGCTAGGGTTGCTTTACTGTGCTGAAAACTCTAGTACATGCAAGTTACTTTCTCTACTATGGATGAATCCTTATCTTCCTAAGGGTTTTCCCACTTTGCTTTAGCTCTAATTACTCCCATCTAAGTGTGGCTGAGTACTTCAGCTAGCTTCACGGATACACTTTGCAAGTATGTTGAAGAAATACTCTGAGTATATCTGATAAGTGCAACTGGTTCATTTTCATGGCTTAAGATGACAAATAATTATCAGAGACCTAAGGGTATTTGTCATTCCTTGAGGTCTCAGGAGTTTTGTTACTTCTCTGCCCTTTGTTTTAGCTGACTCCGATATCAAGTTACAAAGTTTTCAATCAGTTTTAGACTTTGTCTTTGCAAAGTAAGACTGTTGTGGCTGAGAAGTTACACAACATATCTAAGGTGTTTATCCTCAGATATGGGAACACTCAGTGAGTCCCTTTCGACCACTGTTCTTCCATTCGGTGGTCTTTCACTCTGCCTTCTCTGAGGTTCACTAAAGGTGTTTCACCTATGAGTCTGTTGGATTGCTGATGATGTTTAGCTCTACTGATCATTCAGTCAAATGTAAACTTTGCTCTTTGGTTTACGTGTTGACTATATCAGAGAAAGAATTAGATCTCTGACATGATCAACTATCCTTAACTTAGGCTAATTTAATGTTTAAAATGCTTGTGCAGGATAATTTGGTCAGATTTTGACTCAACAATCTCCCTCTCTTTGAACATAAATTTAGCCTAAGTTTATTAGAACTAAGTGAGCATAACGATTTCTTCCTACGTTCTGATTTACAATCAAGACTGAAGATCTAAACATCTGATTCTAAGTTGGTCTAAGTTTATCAAAGGTAACTGAGCAAATAGGATTCTTAATCTAGTGGTCTAAATCTATCAGTGGTAAGTGAGCAATCAGCTTTCTTTTTACTCTTTGAATTACAACCAATAATATCCATATAATTTTAAACAGATGTCTGATTTCTTCGCCGTTCTTTAGATGCTTGGCTTTATCCTTAAACTCAGCTTCGGGTCTTTTATTTTACAGAGACTCTCAAGACTTGGAGCTTTTCGTTGAAAAGGATGACATGCTCTTCTCTTGATTGGAACTTGATCTTTCATTTTAAGGGTTGTATCCTTTTGATCTCTGATTAGAGACCAATGGAAGGATCAGACAATGAGGTATGATACTAGTAGTTTTTACTAGGCCTTTAGGGGTCAGGAAGATTTTAGGAATCATTCTTAAGGAACTCGGTTAAAAGAAAAGGCATGTGTTGGAGTGCACAGTTACTAGTAGTTACTAGTATACTATTTTACAACTTCACATTTAAACACAAAAGATAGTGGTATCAATCTATCACTCTTTCTTTGATCTTCTTGCTGCTTCTGATTCTCTTCAATCCCTAATATATCAATGGCCTTGCGTTGAGGTCTCAGCTATACTGCTAGTGCCTTCTTACCCTTGGTCAACTTCGGCATTGATATCCCTGAGTTACAACTCACACCTAGTTTACATCAAAGAGTAGAGCAATAGGAATTGTTACACTGTCTCTCTGACGTTACTAAATCAGAACATTCTAAGAAGCTTCATTTTGATTTAGGTTTACTCAAACCATCCAAAATCAAAGGTTGAAAGTTCTTTGGCTTCAATATTCTTTATCTTAGGCTATCCTATGTAAGGTCAGCTGATTTGAGTCAACTGTATCTTGTTAATAGTCTCCTTTTTCATGAGTGTAGGAATAGCCTAAGGTTATTAGCAACAAAGAATAATAGAAGTGTTATTATTCTTTGTTGCTAGTGCCTTCAGGTGCGACTTTCAGATGTGTCAGGAACTATTCTTGATTTGACACTTCTAGATGAACCTGTTGCACATCTTTTGAAGACACCTCCTCATTACCAAGTGCCCCCTATTTTACATCCTTCTTTCTCTCCATTTTTCATAATTGTGCCATGCTTCGAATCTTCCATGTGTAGCTCCTGAGAGTGACCATATCCATACTCACAGTATGATTGTCTTATATACACTGAAAACTTATCGCTGAAGTGAGGTTAGGTGAGAATGAATAGGAAGCATTTGGAGCTTCTTGTTATGTGAAGGAGTGTGACGGTGCTCATTCATAAGTCAAGAGGTGAAGTGAAGGAACTGGTAGGGATGATTTGATGGGTCTTTGAGGAAGATCAGGTTTGAATAGCATATGCCAATGTTCAAACTCGTTTGGTATTATTAGTCGCCATTCAAGAATGGATCTAGATCATGGGAGTGATACATCCACTCTGATATCCATCCACATTGGTACCACTTGTTGGTCCGATATATTTGTGTAACACCATGAATTGTATAAGCAAAAGCTTGAGCAAATGAAAATAATTTATGTTTATTATAAATGAGGGAATGGTTACACAATCTTCACCATGATCAACTAATAATACCCATTTGAACATTACAATTGTATCAGTCTCACTTTAAAGGTTGAAGGTGAAGGTTTTTACGAAAGATAGTTGCGGAATACTATCTCTAGTAATGACAAGTGCTTCTCTTCAAGTTATGAAGAAGAAGATCCCACTTAGCAGAGGAGTGTGTTATAGAGGTGGAATCTGTTACCTATGTTACACCCCGTGCCCGCTTTGACCAAAAATTAAAATTTTTGACGCGGAAACGCTTGACCTTACCGAACATTCTGTTACTCTTTGATCAATTATTAAAAATCTATCACACTTCAACCCTTGAGACTATTTTTAATTGAAACTAGACTTAATTACCTTCAAAATGACGGGTGGCACGACCAGTGACGACTTACAGTTTAAAGATATGAAATTCTGAAAATAGACGAAATCTGAAAAACCGACCATATGGCTGTATCAAATATTTCATATGGTCGTATGGTCATCTCAGAAACTTTTCAAACCACTGACTGAAGCATATGACCATATGAAATATCTCATATGGTCATATGGTACCTGCAGCATCATTTCAAAATAAACATATTCTTACACTTTTACTTTAATTCCAGAAAATCGACTTCTATAACTCGACATAACACTAAAACTTCCTGAATTTATTAACATAATATAAATTAATCATTTCCGTAACAATTTGACCCGTTTACAACCCAAAATGGGTATAAATAGGCACTAATCCAAGCACCCCTTTTGACCCATTTTACATACACTTTAACACATGCTATAGCAAGGAATCCGACATACTTTACTTTGACAACCACAAATACTTTAACACTTGACTACAACATTAACAAACCATTTTGAGAACACTCGGGGGTTCAACCTTGTTTGAGCTCAGTATGTAATACTAAGCTCCTAAGCAATATCCTTGCCTTCCTATCCATATTCCAAATCATAAGCCTTAATCCAAACTATAACATTATCTCGTGAACACCTACAAAACATCAACAACTAAAATGGGTAAGCTTACGCTTAGTAAGTAAATAAATTATAATATGAATAATACATCAATTCACATATGTGCATCATGAACGCTTGAGACCATTCCATCCTCATATTCATCACTATAGCTATATCATAAACTATATCACATAAACCTGAAAATCTTTAACACATAACAATCACAACACATACCTTAATCTTTCATAATCACATAACATGAGAATATTCATATTAATCACATAATAATCATAATTACTTACCTTGGCAATCTAAGCTAAGATTATCCACCAAAATCATCATCAATTCATCAACATTATTAACCTTTCTTTATATCCTAGGTCAAATCATCATAACATAAATACTTAATATTTATAATCAAATCACTATAAGAATGGTTTATATGACTATATCTCATCTCTAAACACTTCTAATCATCATATAATCATATCTTGATTATACGATGATCAATTCCATAAATCACTAATTGAAGATTACTTACTTGAAGAGAATCATAATTAGGGATTACTTACTTGCGATGTAACCCTAATCTCGTCATCAATTGATCATCTAAGAATCTTTATTTTTCATTCTCTTTTGTTCTAAGCCGACATTCACAAACACCCTGGAACTTTTGAGAATATCTGGAAATATAAGTGTGAATCTTTCTTATACTAAAGCTATAAATCACCATTTCACACTTTTGGTCCCTCAATTCCCCTTGCTTCTACATTGGCCACAATGGCTTCATAACTTATTTAGCACTTGATGACTTTAGTCCCTTAAGTTTATGTATCGTATTTTCTATAATCATATTACACTTACTTTGTCTATTACTTGACTATCGGGTTCGACTACTGTTTCACCCCGTGCCCGCTTTGACCAAAAATTTGAAATTTTACGCGGAAACGAATGGACTTTGACATACATTTTGTTACTCTTTTGACCATTGATGAAATTCTATAAACATTCAAACATTGAATCATTTTTAAATGAAACTAGACTCAATTACCTTTGAAATGATAGGTGGCACAACCCATGACGACTTATGGATTAAAAAGATACGAAATTTGGAAATTTGATAAAAACTAGAAAATATCTCATTTAAACTAGGACAGAAGCATATAGCCATATGCTAAAAATATCATATGGCCATATTCAGCTCATATGCCTTTTCAAAACTTTTTAAAGCACCCATATGGCCATATGCTGAAAATACCATATGGCCATATGCTGGTCATATACCAATATACAAAAATCTCTGAGGCAGCCATATGCCCATATACTGAAATTTCATATGGACATATGCCTTCTGCAGATTTTTACAAAGAAAACTATAATAGCTCTAATTCCGAAAAATCAACTTCCGAGACTAGACAACTAACGAAACTTTCCAGAAAGATCATTCACTCAACATATTAGATCATTTTCATAACTATTTGACCCGTTTACAACCCAAAATGGGTAGAATCACGCTTATGCCAAACACCCCTTTTACTTTTAATATAAACACATAAAACACACTTTAGGATATCATAAGACCACCGCATTATACCAAACTTGACACAAGTTTTGACACTTGTTTATACATTACAAAACATTACTTGACTCACGGGGGATACAAACATGACTCTTGAGCTCGGTATACTACCTAAGCTCCTAAACACATACTACCTTCTATCCTTGCATATCCAATCCTTAATCCATATCCAAGCCATCCATGATAGCATACAAACCTACAAAATGGTTAGACAACAAAACCATAAGCTTTCGCTTAGTAAGTAACCCGACATAAAACATATATCATACACATATTAGCACATAAGCATCATGATCACTTACAATGCTTCCAAGCCACAACATTCAATTTACCACATAAACCTTCATCACATACACTACAAATCTCGCTAGCAAATAGTCATATACTTATTTGACTAGCTCATAACTAGTCATCAATTTCCTAACATTCCTCCATTACTCAAACCAAGTACTAGACTTTATCACCATCATAACACATATATGGATAACACACATATAACACATGTTTTAATAAAAGTTACTTACCTTAGCTTCCAAAGCTAAGCTACTATCATAAATACCACCATCATCATCTTCCATCATCACACTCATCATCATCATCCATTTCTCACAATCATCCTAAGTCATAATCACCATAAACACTTAATAACACTTAATCAATAACTATAACAACTATCAACATACTCTTAAATCATCCCAAAACCTTATATGATCAACACCATGATTATATATCCAAAACGCTCCATAATCTCTAATCCATTATCCTTATTAAAACTAAATAAAGGATTACTTACTTAGGAAGATTCTTGCTAGACCTTAACCTTTGCTGTGGGACCTTAAACTCTTCATGGATTCATCATCAAGCTCCATTCTTCCATCCCTTTCTTCTCTAAAACGGACACCCACACGCACCCTTGAATGATGTGGAAAATACTAGAATCCTCCATACTCAAGATATTTACTTGCACAAGTTTGGGCTAATGGCAAGAATGGCCCTTCAAATCTCTTTCCTTCTATTTTAGCCACATTACATGTCATAACACTTTAGCATATGACAAGTCAAGCTCTTAAAGTCTATTCCTTTTCTATTTGTGCCACATAATACTTTCAATAACTATACAATACATTCATGGACCATTATTTGACTTTCGGGTTTGACTATAACGTTACATTCATTGACTAGCCAATCACGTAAGGCCTTTGGTCCATTTTCATCTAGGGTGATGTCTAAGTACCTGGGAAACGGGTGTAACAACTACAACTTAACTTTCGTTAACTAACTAGTCATATCGAGTCTCATGCTCATAAAAGTCTTAGTCAATTCATCTAAGGTCATACCCATTTGAAAACAGGTTTCCGGTCTAACAACCTATCACTACTACTAACCTCCCTTTTATAGATAAAGGGAGATACATTGTTAGTAGTTACAATAATAGTAATAACTAAACTACAAACAAATTGGAAGTGAGGTACACGTGTACTTGTGTGGCTAGGGTTGCTTTACTGTGTTGACAACTCTGGTACATGCAAGTTGCTTTCCCAGCTCTTGATGAATCCTTATCGCCCTAAGGAGTTTCCCACTTTAATTTAGCTCAAATTACTTGATGTGTGGGTTTGCAACCTTTGTAATAGGTTTTACCTCTCAAGGGATCTTGAGAAGCTTACAACCCCACCAGGCAGTGTACCTGACCGATGTAGTTTAGTGAAGTGGCAAGTACCGGGGGATTGATCGTTCTCTCGGGGAATAGTGTCGTTAGGATTGAAAACTACTCTAGTTTAGGTATAAGGGTTGAAGGATGATTCTTTTTGTATTTTTTTATATTTAATGAAAGCAAGTAAAATCTCGGGTATTGGAAGAGTGGGCGGAATTAGTTGCTAGTCAACTAACCCAAATAACTACTTATGCAAATTAAATAAAATAACAAGAAAATAAATGGNGGGAATAGTGTCGTTAGGATTGAAAACTACTCTAGTTTAGGTCTAAGGGTTGAGGGATAATTCTTTTTGTATTTTTTTATATTTAATGAAAGCAAGTAAAATCTCGGGTATTGGAAGAGTGGGCGGAATTAGTTGCTAGTCAACTAACCCAAATAACTACTTATGCAAATTAAATAAAATAACAAGAAAATAAATGGTTGTGAAACTTATATGAGAGAAAAATGTGTTTACTTAGATTTCCTTACTCCCTAGCTATCTTTTACCGGTTAATTGGTTTGTTGTAATTGTGTGGATGACGGGTTGTATTCCTTTAAACCATTAGCAGGGCCGTGTACGATCTTCCCTAACACTATAAGCTCCTACTTCACTCCTATGTCGAGCCGACTAAAAGCTCCTAACATGGGATCACTAGAATTTGCTTATGCATAAAATACAACCATATAATCGTAGCACACATCCGATTCATGTGTCTTAAGACGTTCAAGCAAGTTACCGTATAGGATCTTAGCCAGTTTTCTTAAGCCTAACATCGACTTCACCCACCCACAACAATCACAAACAAACCAACAACATGTAATCAATAGCTAGGTTTCATTAGATCTAAGCAAACACAAGAAAAACCTAGCTTAGCATGTTAAAGTAAAGACAAGCATAAGATATAATCAAACAACACATAGACATATTGATTGATTTGAAAGGAGACTTATCTTTAATTGAACATCAAGGTCTCAAGGGTGAAAAACCCCTGAAAAACATTGTTTTACGAACTAGGGTTTATCCCTAAAGTTCTCCCAAAAGTTTCACACCTAATGAATGAAAATTAGACGAATATATATAGATTTTACAATCTGACGGCGTCACGTTTTAGAGTGTGACACCGTCACCTCGCCGCAAAACTCTCTTGGATTGCTCAGATCTCCCTTTAGGTTATAACGTGACGGCCTACATCCTTTTACACGTTGACGCCGTCACGTGTAAATCCTCCAAAATCTTTCTGGGGCCTCTAGTGTAAAAATCATCCACCTCGTTGTCAAAGCGTGACGCCGTCAGGTACAATTTCCAGCATGGTTTTGAGACTTTGTCGTTTTCTTCACTTTTATGCACCAAAAACGTCCAAAATGCTTCCTTTTCCAGATTTCTTCTCCAAAGTACCTAAAATGACAAAAGGAACGATTTAAGGCAATATTTGATCAAATAATTACGGATTAGGGCTTAAATGACCCCCTAAAAGCGTAACACTTTTCGCCTCATCAAATACCCTTACACTTGAGATATGCTTGTCCTCAAGCAAATGCGTTTTTATTCCAGTCAAAATATGAGCTAGGGGTCATTTAACACTAACATAAAAGTAATTACAACAAATAGTTATTCCACCCTACTCATAACAAGCACGGAAATCATACACTAGCACCTCACAAATAGTGTTTGGATACTCTCATCTCTCGGGTGCCATAAACCTATATAACTAAATGGAAATGGAAGAAATATCACTCACTACCTGTCATAGCAAATAGATTACCATAGGCTTGGGAAAGGATCAAAAACCTCCTCCACTAGGCGTAAGCACCTAAGATAAACTATCAAAGAGGGCTTTTCAAGGGTTGTAACGTTGGGTGTAGGGATATGATAAACATGGTTTTGTTGGAGTAAAGGGTATTTTTAGTGGTGGCAAGTTAATTATCTTGATCAAATACATGCACAAGGTAGCGTTGCTAAGCCAAGACTCGACTCGGCTTAAGCTAAAAAGAAAATAAAATGAACATAAATAAAGATAAAATGAAACGAGATGGTAGTCCGTATGTTTTTTTCTACTTTTCTTTTTCAAAATTTTTTTTGTTTTTCTTGTTTTTTCGATTTTTTTTTCATACACTCTTGCCCTACCATCCAAA
>LBNU01015752.1:165107-182331 GCA_014162995.1 Artemisia annua
CCAAGAAGCGCTTTTCTTTATTAACGAGTCTTGTAGCTAGACTCAAAGTCACTCTATTACGTGACTCCATCTTTCGTTACGGTTTCTAGGTCATCCTCGGGTTTAGTCTTATATTCCGGACCTAGTTGCAAGCATTCTTTGTAGAAACCAAATATTCTACCCATAACATAGTCTACTCCTCTACATCTATCCTCATCATTCCTATAGTAGACCGCTTGCTTATGCTCCTTCTCGATGTTTGACAAGAGTCGGTATTGCTCTATCTTATATGACATTTGGTAGGCTATATCATCGGTCTCGTCCTTGAATCTAACTATCCCTAGAGATGGGTCACAATTCATCTTAGAGGCCTCAACAAATGGCTTACCAAAAACTACTTTAGTCAAGCATGCATCTACTACCGGACGAATATCTTCTACAATCACAAAGTCGGTGACGTAGGTGAAATTCCCTACATAAACATGTAATCCCTTAACTCTACCTACAGAATTGCTTATCCATCCCTTGCTAGGAAATATCCTAAATCCAAGCTGCCTTTCATTATTAGATTGTAGTAGGCTCTAGTCATGATGTTTATAAGGGATTTAAGATCTATGTAAGCTTTCCAAACATGCAAGTGACCTATGTTGCATTGTATGTTGATGTTGGATGGATCACCCGTCTTAATGATTGGATTACCTACGAAGTATGGTGTCTCTGGGTCATCAAATAAATCCTTATGGTATGCACGTTCTTCCTTAGTGGGCAACCTATTGAATTAGTCCTCTCCATCATCTACTTCTTCTATTTCCCTTTTTTCACTCTCCTCAACTTCCTTAATTTCATCCTTATGTTCACTATCTATTTCATTTTTATCGATTGGCTTAATAGTGACAACGTTAACAAAATGGACATGTTTGGAGGATGAGGAGTCCTTGATTTGGGTTCCACTATTTGTGTTCCTAGCATCCTTATTCGGTGAGGGCTTTCTATAAGTTGTCTATTTTGTTGGTCATCTCCGTTTGTTGTTGATTAAATTCGGATTCGAACTTAGTTGTACGAGCTTCTTGAGATGCCATAAACTTAGACATCAATCCTTCAAGATTATTGGTACTACCATAGCCATTGGAAGGATTGTTGTTGAAAGCACGGTTTGATGATGAACCATTTGATTGAAAATGATTAGGTGGATTGGAAGAATTGTTTTGGGGCGTGTTTTGGTTTTGTTTCCACCTAAAGTTTGGGTGATTTCTCCAAGAGGGGTTGTAAGAATCACCATAAGGGTTTGGCTCGGGTTTGAAAGTGTACCACTTTTCTCCCGCTCCGTCGGTACGCGAGGATGTGTAATCCGCAAAAGCTTGTTCGGAGAGTTCCATGCAATCTCGAGTGTCGTGGGGACCACTAGAATACTCACATGAAGAAGTGATTTTGTTCACTTGGCTTGAAGGTTTGGGAGCTTCGTAGGATTTCATGAGATACTTGACTTGGTCCTCAAGTTCCATGATCCTACGGTCGGAAGTGCTTGAATTATTCGAAGGCAAAGATATTGCCTTAACCGTTTTGTTCAAATCACGGGGATCATTCCAACTTTCGTTGTCATAGAGAGCAAGATCTTCTATGAGTTCCCATGATTGTTCCGCACTTATATCATGTAGCTTGCCATCGGCCGCTGGTCAATAGTTTGCTTCGTGGGGATATTGATATGGTCATAGAAAATTTGGACTTGGAGCCAAAGGTCTATGCCATGGTGAGGGAATTTTTGGAGTAAGTCCTTGAATCGAGTCCATGCCTTGTAGAGGGTTTCGCCTTGACGTTGTTGGAACGCCAAGATGTCATTTCTTAGCTTTGTGGTTCTTCCCGGTGGGAAAATTTGAGCAAGGAAGCGAGTGGTGAGATCATCCCAAGAGGTGATGGATCCTGTGGGTAGTCGCTCTAGCCATTGACTAGCTTGGTCTCGCAGAGAGAATTGGAAGGGACGTAATCGGGTAGTCTCTCGAGTGGCAACATCAAGGTCTATGGAGACTACGATTTTAAGAAAGTACTTGAGATGTTGATTTGGATCTTCGGAATGAAGTCCATGGAATGCACATCCGCTTTGCACCAAGCGGATGGTGTCGGATCGTAATGGAGACACATTGGCTCCTTGGGTGAGCTCAATGGTGTTTCAATAGCCTTGGTGGCTAGGACGGGAGTATTCTCCTAAAGTGCGGGCTCTAGGAGGTGGGTTTGGTTGGGGTATGTTATGTTGTGGTGGGTTGTTGGGATCCAGGATATTACCACCTTCCATGATGTCGGATGGTAATGGTTACGAACAAAGACACGAAGAAAAAGATAGACTAAAGAAAACCTAGAAAAATAAAAATAAAAATCTCACTAGAAAGGATTCTAACGAGTAGACCTAAGTAATAATAAAATTTTCAACCTAAGCAATAACTATTCCCCGGCAGCAGCGCCAAAACTTGATGCATGGGTTTTGCAACCTTCGCAATAGGTTTTACCTCTCAAGGGATCTTGAGAAGCTTACAACCCCCACCAGGCAGTGTACCTGACCGATGTAGTATAATGAAGTGGCAAGTACCGGGGGATTGATCGTTCTCTCGGGAAATAGTGTCGGTAAGATTGAAAACTACTCAAGTTTAGGTCTAAGGGTTGAGGGATGATTCTTTTTGTATTTTTTTATATTTAATGAAAGCAAGTAAAATCTCGGGTATTGGAAGAGTGGGCGGAATTAGTTGCTAGTCAACTAACCCAAATAACTACTTATGCAAATAAAATAAAATAACAAGAAAATAAATGGTTGTGAAACTTATATGAGAGAAAAATGTGTTTACTTAGATTTCTGATTGTACAATAATTTGCACGACCAGGCCTTCGATGGTGATCAAAGGATATAGGGGATATTGTGGTTGAGCCAAGCTTGTGTCTAACCTGAAAATAAGAAATACAAAGACACTACGTTAAGTGATTGCGCAGGGGTTGGGGCCTACGAACCACCTCCGGCGTATGAATAAGTATTTGGTATGGAAAGTTTAGTGAGAGTATAATGAAGTAGGGTTGTTAAGATTGCATACCAGACTTGTAGATCGTCCAAGCTATTTATAGGGGATAAAATAGCTTGGAGAGTGCTTACACCTTTTTCGGAGATCATGGGGGCGTCCCATGATAAGTGGCAACCGCTAAGGGTTAGCGTCCCACTTCTCCTTTTTTAGAGGGAGAGCTAAGGTGGAAGATGAGACTTGGGTTAGACTTGGCCTTTCCCATGTTTTAGACTTAAGCATTATCCCGTCCTTACATTTCATCGAAGGATACCCCGAAGGGTTTAATCCTTCGACTGGAGAATTCCCATCTGGTAACTAAGTCATTGGTGACTAGTTTTATGCCAATGAAAGTGTTAGGAGGCTATCCAGAGCCTGCGATTNGGTGGAAGATGAGACTTGGGTTAGACTTGGCCTTTCCCATGTTTTAGACTTAAGCATTATCCCGTCCTTACATTTCATCGAAGGATACCCCGAAGGGTTTAATCCTTCGACTGGAGAATTCCCATCTGGTAACTAAGTCATTGGTGACTAGTTTTATGCCAATGAAAGTGTTAGGAGGCTATCCAGAGCCTGCGATTACGTAGGTTTCGAATAGGCCCGAAGTGGAGTCCTTCGACTTCTTCGGAGGGTATATTATCAAGCCCCCCAGTCGAAAGTGATGTACATGTACGAAGGTACATTGCTTACGACTCTATCTAACTTGTACAATTATCCTATACTAATCTTGGTTAAAAAAGAATAAACTTGGATTAAAGACGCATTAAATGCGCTTAATAATTACGTACACCTACTCGCTGTGAAACCATTATGCCATTATTCTCGGTTCCCTCAAACGTCCCTTCAAAATTTAAATTACATTTTATGCCCGGTTAGATTAGATGGAGCCAACCACGTGGATGATCCAGATTAAATCATAGGTCGGTATATAAACATATCACCCCCAAACCCTATTTTTACTTTACCTCTTCGCCCACAATTACACACAGTCACATACTTCGATAACTTCTTTGATCAAAACCACGACCCTGCTTTAACTAATCCCTCCGTTCAAAAGGTAAATTTTCATCTCTAATCTTTATCTGTTATCATTATGAGTATGAATGCAAAATTTGTAATCAAAGAGCAAAAATGTACTCTATCGGAAAAGGCTTTACATGAGTTTCTTGAAGATTACCCGATACCTAATAAGTATAAAATCATGCTTCCCAAAAAACATCATGCTATTTTTGATGCACCAAACGGTTATGTAGGGCTTTACACTCATGCTTTCACTTTATTAAACCTAAGAATACCGATTCACCCATTGATTTTAGAGTTTATGTAGTACTACAAAGTACATATCTCTAGGTTTAACCCATTTGGCCTGGCCAAGCTCACAACATATATCGTAATGTGTAAAGCCTACGGCTATGAGCCAACACTAAATGTACTTAGGGGTTTTATGAACCTTTACCCTGGTGGGAATTGGTTAACCTTAGCCAAAAGGAGGGATGGTGATGTTCCCAGCTTGCTTTTAAAACCATTTTCAAATATATCGTACTGGAAAGGGAGTTTCTTTTATATCCAAGAGTAAAATGCTTCGTTGGTCCCTGAACTTTCCACAAAACATCACCATGCACCCTAACTTTCTAAAATCGTCGTGTGGCGTCCAAAAGTTGGGAATTAGAGGCCGAATGCGTCCCTTGACCACTTTTGTCGAGGTCAATGCTCATGTTTTGGCGATGATGGCAAACCGTTTCCCAAAGAAATGCATGTGATGCCGTAACTCTTCCTCTTCCCCTTAGGAATAATGCGTTTGTCCATAGTGACTACCTTAGGTATCTTAAGGATTGCCTAGACATGCTTTGTGAGACCGTGGAAGAGGTTAGAATAGTGAGACCTGCTGATAATGCCATCCTTGATGTTTATTATCTCACCAATAGATCTTATGAACTCTTAGATTATGCCATTGGTACATGTCCCAAAGCTGGTAGCATGCGTGACAAGATTAGTGAACCGTCCTCTAAGGATAAGATCAAGCGTGTTGCCTTTAATGTACCCTTGACATCATCTGAACTTAACACACCTCATACCCAAAATCAAACAGCAATACCACGATCTAATGNATTGGTACATGTCCCAAAGCTGGTAGCATGCGTGACAAGATTAGTGAACCGTCCTCTAAGGATAAGATCAAGCGTGTTGCCTTTAATGTACCCTTGACATCATCTGAACTTAACACACCTCATACCCAAAATCAAACAGCAATACCACGATCTAATGTTCCCATCGTTAATTCTACAGGAGTAAATATTGACACTAAAGCTAGCGGGTCAAAGCCTAGTTGCAATACAAGGAATGATAGGACTTCGCCAGCTAAGAGTGCTCAAGGGAAGAAAGTAGAAGACTACCTAAGGAATAATAAGACTGATCTGAATGATATGAATCGTATTGATTCTAGGATTAGCTCTAGGCGTACTGTAATTAATTCGAATTCTGATGCTACTTGTAAGATCTGTAATGACTGTTTAATTTCTGGTAATCATGATGAGTGTGTTAAGACATTTTTGAATGCTTCTAAATTACTCTCGGTCAATAATGCTTTGAATCATAAAATTGAAAACCGTGTTTGGAAAGCAACAGGAAGGAAGTTTTCTAATGTTGGCTATCATTGGAGACCCACTGGAAGAAAATTCACTTGAGGAACTCAATGCCCGTTAACTAAACTGCCCAATTTTAGGCTTTCCAATGTTAGGGTATGGAAGGAAACTGGCAGGACTTTTCCTTTAGGAACACTATGCGATAACCACAAGTCTAGTGCCTCACATGTTATGATATGTTTAATGATGCTAGTGAACCTTCCATTTCTGTTTTAAGTAATTATGCTTGTGCTAACCAATTGGATCCCACTTGTGTTTGGGGATCCACGTTTTTCAGTTATCCATATCTGTCTGGTTTCAAATGCAGGTCGTACAAATCGTCCTGTGGTATTTGGACTCAGGCTGCTCAAAACATATGACTGGGGATCGCTCGCGGCTCAGAAATTTCGTGAAAAAGTTTATCGGGACTGTTAGATTCGGGAATGATCATTTTGGTGCGATAATGGGTTATGGAGATTATGTGTTTGGTGACAGCGTGATTTCTAGGGTATACTATGTAGAAGGGCTTGGGCACAATTTGTTCTCCGTTGGTCAATTTTGTGACTCAGATCTTGAAGTAGCCTTCAGAAAACACACTTGTTTTGTTAGAAAATTGGATGGTGTGGATCTTCTGAAAGGTAGACGAGGCTCAAACCTCTACACTATATCCATTGAAGACATGATGCGGTCATCACCTATTTGCTTATTGTCTAAGGCATCCAAGAACAAGTCATGGTTGTGGGATCGTCGTTTGAATCACTTGAACTTCAGAACCATCAATGAGCTCACTCGTAAAGATCTCGTTCGAGGCATGCCCCGGCTGAAATATGAAAAAGATCATTTTTGTTCCGCTTGTCAGCTGGGTAAAAGCAAGAAACAATCTCACAAACCCAAAACTATCAACACCATTATGGAAGTTCTTTATACACTTCACATGGATCTGTGTGGTCCAATGAGAGTGCAAAACATCTTTGGAAAGAGATATGTGTTAGTGATCGTAGATGACTACTCTCGGTTTACATGGGTTAAGTTCCTCAGATCCAAGGACGAGACACCTGGAATCATCATCAAACTCATCAAGTAGCTGCAAGTTGGACTCAATAAAATTGTCAGATTCGTCCGCACAGATAAAGGAACTGAGTTTGTTAATCAGCAACTTACTCAATTTTATGAAAACCTTGGAATTAGTCATCAAAGGAGTATACCTCGAACACCTCAACAGAATGGAATCATTGAAAGACGAAACCGTACCCTTGTAGAGGCCGCACGAACCATGCTAATATTCTCCAAAGCTCCTATGTTCCTCTGGGGAGAGGCAATTGCAACTGCTTGTTATACCCAGAACCGATCACTGATACATCCTCTTCACAGCAAAACCCCTATGAGCTGGTGCACAAGAGAAAACCAGATCTTTCATTTCTTTGAGTTTTTGGTGCACTATGCTACCCAACCAACGATAGTGAAGACTTGGGAAAGCTCAAGGCAAAAGCTGATATTGGAATTTTCGTTGGCTACGCACCTAACAAGAAGGGTTAACTCCTCTACGTCTATCCTCATCATTCCTATAGTAGACCGCTTGCTTATGCTCCTTCTCGATGTTTGACAAGAGTCGGTATTGCTCTATCTTATATGACATTTGGTAGGCTATATCATCGGTCTCATCCTTGAATCTAACTATCCCTAGAGATGGGTCATAATTCATCTTAGAGGCCTCAACAATTGGCTTACCAAAAACTACTTGAGTCAAGCATGCATCTACTACCGGACGAATATCTTCTACAATCACAAAGTCGGTGACGTAGGTGAAATTCCCTACATAAACATGTAATCCCTTAACTCTACCTACAAAATTGCTTATCCATCCCTTGCTAGGAAATATCCTAAATCCAAGCTGCCTTTCATTATTAGATTGTAGTAGGCTCTAGTCATGATGTTTATGGGGGATTTAAGATCTATGTAAGCTTTCCAAACATGCAAGTGACCTATGTTGCATGGTATGTTAATGTTGGATGGATCACCCGTCTTAATGATTGGATTACCTACGAAGTATGGTGTCTCTGGGTCATCAAATAAATCCTTATGGTATGCACGTTCTTCCTTAGTGGGCAACCTATTGAATTAGTCCTCTCCATCATCTACTTCTTCTATTTCCCTTTTTTCACTCTCATCAACTTCCTTAATTTCATCCTTATGTTCACTATCTATTTCATTTTTATCGATTGGCTTAATAGTGACAATGTTAACAAAATGGACATGTTTGGAGGATGAGGGGTCCTTGATTTGGGTTCCACTATTTGTGTTCCTAGCATCCTTATTCGGTGATGGCAACCCTTGGTTGTTGAGGGCTTTCTATAAGTTGTCTATTTTGTTGGTCATCTCCGTTTGTTGTTGATTAAATTCGGATTCGAACTTAGTTGTACGAGCTTCTTGAGATGCCATAAACTTAGACATCAATCCTTCAAGATTATTGGTACTACCATAGCCATTGGAAGGATTGTTGTTGAAAGCACGGTTTGATGATGAACCGTTTGATTGAAAACGATTAGGTGGATTGGAAGAATTGTTTTGGGGCGTGTTTTGGTTTTGTTTCCACCTAAAGTTTGGGTGATTTCTCCAAGAGGGGTTGTAAGAATCACCATAAGGGTTTGGCTCGGGTTTGAAAGTGTACCACTTTTCTCCCGCTCCGTCGGTACGCGAGGATACGTAATCTGCAAAAGCTTGTTCGGAGAGTTCCATGCAATCTCGAGTGTCGTGGGGACCACTACAATACTCACATGAAGAAGTGATTTTGTTCACTTGGCTTGAAGGTTTGGGAGCTTCGTAGGATTTCATGAGATACTTGACTTGGTCCTCAAGTTCCATGATCCTACGGTCGGAAGTGCTTGAATTATTCGAAGGCAAAGATATTGCCTTAACCGTTTTGTTCAAATCACGGGGATCATTCCAACTTTCATTGTCATAGAGAGCAAGATCTTCTATGAGTTCTCATGATTGTTCCGCACTTATATCACGTAGCTTGCCACCGGCCGCTGGTCAATAATTTGCTTCGTGGGGATATTGATATGGTCATAGAAAATTTGGACTTGGAGCCAAAGGTCTATGCCATGGTGAGGGACTTTTTGGAGTAAGTCCTTGAATCGAGTCCATGCCTCGTAGAGGGTTTCGCCTTGACGTTGTTGGAACGCCAAGATGTCATTTCTTAGCTTTGTGGTTCTTCCCGGTGGGAAAAATTGAGCAAGGAAGCGAGTGGTGAGATCATCCCAAGAGGTGATGGATCCTGCGGGTAGACGCTCTAGCCATTGACTAGCTTGGTCTCGCAGAGAGAATTGGAAGAGACGTAATCGGGTAGTCTCTCGGAGTGGCAACATCGGTTGGAAGGTCTATGGGTCTACGATTTTAGAAAGTCCTTGGATGTTGATTTGGATCTTCGTAATGAAGTCCATGGAACTCACATCCGGCTTTGCACCGGGAGCGGATGGTGTGGATCGTGGAATGGACGAACACATGGCTCATTGGGTGAGGCATCAATGGGTTTCGATAAGCATTTTGGTGGCTAGGACGGGAGTATTCTCCTAAAGTGCGGGCTCTAGGAGGTGGGTTTGGTTGGGGTATGTTATGTTGTGGTGGGTTGTTGGGATCCAGGATATTATCACCTTCCATGATGTCGGATGGTAATGGTTACGAACAAAGACACGAAGAAAAAGATAGACTAAAGAAAACCTAGAAAAATAAAAATAAAAATCTCACTAGAAAGGATTCTAACGAGTAGACCTAAGTAATAATAAAATTTTCAACCTAAGCAATAACTATTCCCCGGCAGCGGCGCCAAAACTTGATGCGTGGGTTTTGCAACCTTCGCAATAGGTTTTACCTCTCAAGGGATCTTGAGAAGCTTACAACCCCCACCAGGCAGTGTACCTGACCGATGTAGTAAAATGAAGTGGCAAGTACCGGGGGATTGATCGTTCTCTCGGGGAATAGTGTCGTTAAGATTGAAAACTACTCAAGTTTAGGTCTAAGGGTTGAGGGATAATTCTTTTTGTATTTTTTTATATTTAATGAAAGCAAGTAAAATCTCGGGTATTAGAAGAGTGGGCGGAATTAGTATCTAGTCAACTAACCCAAATAACTACTTATGCAAATAAAATAAAATAACAAGAAAATAAATGGTTGTGAAACTTATATGAGAGAAAAATTTGTTTACTTAGATTTCTGATTGTACAATAATTTGCACGACCAGGCCTTCGATGGTGATCAAAGGATATAGGGGATATTGTGGTTGAGCCAAGCTTGTGTCTAACCTGCAAATAAGAAATACAAAGACACTACGTTAAGTGATTGCGCAGGGGTTGGGCCCTGCGAACCACCTCCGACGTGTGAATAAGTATTTGGTATGGAAAGTTTAGTGAGAGTATAATGAAGTAGAGTTGTTAAGATTGCATACCAGACTTGTGGATCATCCAAGCTATTTATAGGGGATAAAATAGCTTGGAGAGTGCTTACACCTTTTTCGGAGATCATGGGGGCGTCCCATGATAAGTGGCAACCGCTAGGGGTTAGTGTCCCACTCCTCCTTTTTTAGAGAGAGAGCTAAGGAGGAAGATGAGACTTGGGTTAGACTTGGTCTTTCCCATGTTTTAGACTTGAGCATTATTCCGTCCTTACATTTCATCGAAGGATACCCCGAAGGGTTTAATCCTTCGACTGGCAAATTCCCATCTGGTAACTAAGTCATTGGTGACTAGTTTTATGCCAATGAAAGTGTTAGGAGGCTATCCAGAGCCTGCGATTATGTAGGTTTCGAATAGGCCCGAAGGGGAGTCCTTCGACCTCTTCGGAGGGTACATTATCAAGCCCCCCCAGTCGAAAGTGATGTACATGTACGAAGGTACATTGCTTATGACTCTATCTAACTTGTACAATTATCCTATACTAATCTTGGTTAAAAAAGGATAAACTTGGATTAAAGACGCATTAAATGCGCTTAATAATTACGTACACCTACTCGCTGTGAAACCATTATGCCATTATTCTCGGTTCCCTCAAACGTCCCTTCAAAATTTAAATTACCATTTTATGCCCAGTTAGATTAGATGGAGCCAACCACGTGGACGATCCAGATTAAATCATAGGGCGGTATATAAACATATCACCCCCAAACCCTATTTTTACTTTATCTCTTCGCCCACAATTACACACAGTCACATACTTCGATAACTTCTTTGATCAAAACCACGACCCTGCTTTAACTAATCCCTCCGTTCAAAAGGTAAATTTTCATCTCTAATCTTTATCTGTTATCATTATGAGTATGAATGCAAATTTGTAATCAAAGAGCAAAAATGTACTCTATCGGAAAAGGCTTTACATGAGTTTCTTGAAGATTACCCGATACCTAATAAGTATAAAATCATGCTTCCCAAAAAACATCAGGCTATTTTTGATGCACCAAACGGTTATGTAGGGCTTTAAACTCATGCTTTCACTTTATTAAACCTAAGAATACCGATTCACCCATTGATTTTAGAGTTTATGTAGTACTACAAAGTACATATCTCTAGGTTTAACCCATTTGGCCTGGCCAAGCTCACAACATATATCGTAATGTGTAAAGCCTACGGCTATGAGCCAACGCTAAATGTACTTAGGGGTTTTATGAACCTTTACCCTGGTGGGAATTGATTAACCTTAGCCAAAAGGAGGGATGGTGATGTTCCCAGCTTGCTTTTAAAACCATTTTCAAATATATCGGACTGGAAAGGGAGTTTCTTTTATATCCAAGAGTAAAATGCTTCGTTGGTCCTTGAACTTTCCACAAAACATCACCATGCACCCTAACTTTCTGAAAACGTCGTGTGGCGTCCAAGAAGTTGGGAATTAGAGGCCGAATGCGTCCCTTGACCACTTTTGTCGAGGTCAATGCTCATGTTTTGGTATGTTCTCAAGGGGATAATAGGCAAACTACTTTTATCACCACACTATGGTTAAATCAACCATGACAGTGATAGTTTAGGGACTAACTAAGAACTACACTCTAGTTAATCAACCAAGAATGAAATTTTGGCGACGATGGCAAACCGTTTCCCAAAGAAATGCATGTGATGCCGTAACTATTCCTCTTCCCCTTAGGAATAATGCGTTTGTCCATAGTGACTACCTTAGGTATCTTAAGGATTGCCTAGACATGCTTTGTGAGACCGTGGAAGAGGTTAGAATGGTGAGACCTGCTGATAATGCCATCCTTGATGTTTATTATCTCACCAATAGATCTTATGAACTCTTAGATTATGCCATTGGTACATGTCCCAAAGCTGTTAGCATGCGTGACAAGATTAATGAACCATCCTCTAAGGATAAGAACAAGCGTGTTGCCTTTAATGTACCCTTGACATCATCTGAACTTAACACACCTCATACCCAAAATCAAAAAGCAATACCACGATCTAATGTTCCCATCGTTAATTCTACATGAGTAAATATTGACACTAAAGCTAGCGGGTCAAAGCCTAGTTGCAATACAAGGAATGATAGGACTTCGCCAGCTAAGAGTGCTCAAGGGAAGAAAGTAGAAGACCACCTTAGGAATAATAAGACTGATCTGAATGATATGAATCGTGTTGATTCTAGGATTAGCTCTAGGCGTACTGTAATTAATTCGAATTCTGATGCTACTTGTAAGATCTGTAATGACTGTTTAATTTCTGGTAATCATGATGAGTGTGTTAAGACATTTTTGAATGCTTCTAAATTACTCTCAGTCAATAATGCTTTGAATCATAAAATTGAAAACCGTGTTTGGAAAGCAACAGGAAGAAAGTTTTCTAATGTTGGCTATCATTGGAGACCCACTGGAAGAAAATTCACTTTAGGAACTCAATGCCCATTAACTAAACTGCCCAATTTTAGGCTTTCCAATGTTAGGGTATGGAAGGAAACTGGCAGGACTTTTCCTTTAGGAACACTATGCGATAACCACAAGTCTAGTGCCTCACATGTTATGATATGTCTAATGATGCTATTGAACCTTCCATTTCTGTTTTAAGTAATTATGCTTGTGCTAACCAATTGGATCCCACTTGTGTTTGGGGATCCACGTTTTTCAGTTATCCAAATCTGTCTGGTTTCAAATGCAGGTCGTACAAATCGTCCTATGGTATTTGGACTCTGGCTGCTCAAACATATGACTGGGGCTCGCTCGCAGCTTAGAAATTTCGTGAAAAAGTTTATCGAGACTGTTAGATTCGGGAATGATCATTTTGGTGCGATAATGGGTTATGGAGATTATGTGTTTGGTGACAGCGTGATTTCTAGGGTATACTATGTAGAAGGGCTTGGGCACAATTTGTTCTCCGTTGGTCAATTTTGTGATTCAGATCTTGAAGTAGCCTTCTGAAAACACACTTGTTTTGTTAGAAAATTGAATGGTGTGGATCTTCTGAAAGGTAGACGTGGCTCAAACCTCTACACTATATCCATTGAAGACATGATGCGGTCATCACCTATTTGCTTATTGTCTAAGGTATCCAAGAACAAGTCATGGTTGTGGCATCGTCGTTTGAATCACTTGAACTTCGGAACCATCAATGAGCTCACTCGTAAAGATCTCGTTCGAGGCATGCCCCGGCTGAAATATGAAAAAGATCATCTTTGTTCCGCTTGTCAGCTGGGTAAAAGCAAGAAACAATCTCACAAACCCAAAACTATCAACACCATTATGGAAGTTCTTCATACCCTTCACATGGATCTGTGTGGTCCAATGAGAGTGCAAAACATCTTTGGAAAGAGATATGTGTTAGTGATCGTAGATGACTACTCTCGGTTTACATGGGTTAAGTTCCTCAGATCCAAGGACGAGACACCTGAAATCATCATCAAACTTATCAAGCAGCTGCAAGTTGGACTCAATAAAACTGTCAGATTCGTCCGCACAGATAACGGAACTGAGTTTGTTAATCAGCAACTTACTCAATTTTATGAAAACCTTGGAATTAGTCATCAAAGGAGTATACCTCGAACACCTCAACAGAATGGAGTCGTTGAAAGACGAAACCGTACCCTTGTAGAGGCCGCACGAACCATGCTGATATTCTCCAAAGCTCCTATGTTCCTCTGGGGAGAGGCAATTGCAACTGCTTGTTACACTCAGAACCGATCACTGATACATCCTCTTCACAGCAAAACTCCCTATGAGCTGGTGCACGAGAGAAAACCAGATCTTTCATTTCTTTGAGTTTTTGGTGCACTATGCTACCCAACCAACGATAGTGAAGACTTGGGAAAGCTCAAGGCAAAAGCTGATATTGGAATTTTCGTTGGCTACGCACCTAACAAGAAGGGTTATCGAATCTACAACAAAAGAACCCGACAAATCATGGAAACCATCCATGTCACGTTTGATGAGCTGTCCGAGCACACGGCTCCTGAATACTCCAGTTTTGGACCCGCATCTAATCTTTTGACTCCTGGACCAATTAGTTCGGGACTTGTACATTCTTCCACCACTGATGCTCCTTATATGCCACCCACTAGTGAGGACTTGAAGAAGTTATTTGATCCAATGTATGATGAGTATTTTGAACCTCAACAGATAGTCGTACCAGAACCACAAGTCATAGGTCCTGATGCTGCGGCTAATGATGCACCTCAACCTACAAATGGGCCTTCCATCTCCATCTCTCTTAGTCAAAATGCTCCGTCATCCAGTCATACTCAACCCACTCACACCGATCAACCTTCTTCAATTCCTCAAGGAGCCGCATCTGAAAATTCTTTTGAAGTGAATCCTTTTGCTCAACCACCTGATGAACCTTTTGTCAACATATTTGCCCCTGATCCATCCAATGTGGCAACCTCTTCGGAAGATTCTAATACTGCTATATCAGTCCTCAGTCATCAACTTCATGAGCATATTAGAAAATGGACAAACGATCACCCAATTGACAACATCATTGGTAATCCATCTCGCCCCGTATCCACACGTAGACAACTTGCCACAGATGCCTTGTGGTTCTTCGTCAGCTCCATACTGTCTAAAGCCGAACCAAAGGATTTTAAAGAAGCTTTGACTAAAGCATCCTGGTTCACTGCAATGCAAGATGAAATCCATGAATTTGACCGACTTGATGTTTGGGAATTAGTGCCTTCTCCCAACTGTGCTATGTTTATCGCTCTCAAGTGGATCTTCAAAGTGAAGCTTGAAGAATATGGTGAAGTTCTGAAAAACAAGGCTCGGCTAATGGCCAAAGGATACAGACAAGAAGAGGGTATAGACTTTGAGGAATCATTCGCACCAGTGGCTAGAATTGAGGCCATCGGAATCTTTCTTGCTAATGCAGCTAGTCAGAATATGATTGTCTACCAAATGGATGTGAAGACTGCATTTCTTAATGGTCACTTAAAGGAAGTGGTATATGTAAGTCAACCAGAAGGGTTTGTTGATCCTGAACGCCCTAATCATGTCTATCGCTTGAAGAAGGCACTTTATGGGCTTAAACAGGCACCCAGAGCATGGTATGATACTCTATCCAAATTCCTTCTAGCCAAAAAATTCACCAAGGGTGTGGTTGATCCTACATTGTTCACCAGAAAGTCGGGCAAGCATCTACTCCACGTTCAGATATATGTAGATGACATTATCTTCGCTTCTTCAGATCCTTTGGAATGTGATCGGTTTTCACAAGAGATGAGTACATAATTCCAAATGTCCATGATGGGGCAAATGTCATTTTTCTTGGGGTTGCAAATCTCTCAAAATCCCCACGGTATCTTCATCAATCAATCCAAGTATGCTACCGAAATCTTGAAGAAATTTGGATTTGAATCATGTGACTCTGTTGACACTCCAATGGTTGAGAGATCAAAACTGGATGAGGATGTTGAGGGGGCTCCAGTTGACCTAACAAAGTACCGTAGCATGATTGGATCCTTAATGTACCTCACAGCTAGTAGGCCAGATCTTCTATTTGTTGTTTGCATGTGTGCTCGTTATCAATCCAAACCCACCAAAAAACACTTAGAAGCAGTCAAAAGAGTCTTCAGGTACCTTCAAGGGACGATTCACATGGGCCTTTGGTATCCTAACGACACTGCTATGGCTCTCACTGCCTACTCTGATGCTGATCATGTGGGGTGTCAAGATACTCGTCGAACTACGTCAGGTGGTGCTCAATTTCTAGGAGATAAGCTTGTCAGCTGGTCATCAAAGAGGCAAATGAGTACGTCGATCTCCTCCACTAAGGCTGAATATATTGCCATGTCATCTTGATGTGCTCAAATCCTTTGGATGAGATCTCAATTATCTGAATATGGCTTTGTGTATAACAAAGTTCTGATGTACTGTGACAACAAAAGTGCAATTGCTCTTTGCTGCAACAACGTCCAGCACTACAGATCAAAGCACATTGATATTCGACATCATTTCATTAGGGAACAAGTGGAAATTTGTGAGGACAGAATTTCAGCTGGCTGACATCTTCATTAAGGCACTTCCCAGAGAACGGTTTCAATTCATTCTCCCGCGTCTTGGAATGAAGAGTATCTCTCCTGAGTCACTCAAAAGTCTTCGGGAGGAAAATGACGAGTAATGGATTTGCTTCACATATCCTTGTACATATTCTTTAAAATCAAAAAGAAAAATACAAAAATATAAAACCTAGAAAAACCATAAAAATCTGAAAAAGACAAAATACCAAAAATAGCTTCATCCTAGGCATGTCTTCTGTTTATCGATAACATTTTAAGCTTCTATAAATGTCATTCATTAATGGCATAGGACTTTAAATGAAGCTCGAGCAGAAGTTATATTAACCGGCTAAAACATGTCTTATCGGCTTGCTATTACTTCAGATAGCAACCCGCTCTTATCTATGGGGAAAACACGTCACCAAAAAGACGGTTGTTCCTCTTACTGGGTGATGTTCACTCGGGCATGGATTACTTTATATCCATGTTTCTTCGAAATGATGTACGTTTCAGTGCATCACTTCTAGTAAAAGAAGAGAAGTCTTCATTCATCCCAAAATCTCTCTCTTATGATTCTTCAAGAGAGTTTTTGTGGTTTACAAGGTGGCTATTAGACTTAAATTTTCACAAATACCCTGCCGCTCAACTTAATAACTCCAATTCTTTAAATAGAAAACGGGTCACTAATTGAGGGGGAGCGTATTTGCTCAAAATTTCTGCACCTTTAAAAACTTTGTGCACCAGCAGCAGTGAAAAAGTGTCTCAAAAATCAGTACATGTTGAAATTTTACCACATTTTCTCCCATTTTTCTAAACTCATTTAAATCAATTGGGATCACAAAATCTCAAATGGTTTGAAATTTTTTGATCGGGGGAGAGAATGTGATTTAAATATGAAATCTGATTTAAAATGTGATGTTTTTGGACTCAAAGGTACGCTCTCCCGTATGTGCTAAAATTTTAAAGTTTTTGAATTTAAACAAAGCACATATTGAGGGGGAGCAAGTGGATAAATGGTGAATAATTGATCTCAAATGTACGCTCTCCCGTATGTGCTAAAGTTTTAAAACTTTCAAATTGAATCAATCAATGTGCACATATTGAGGGGGAGCAAGTGGCTAAGAGTCT